>CM041547.1:15383757-15413858 GCA_023238725.1 Scortum barcoo
ATGTGCTGTTCACCACTGCTTCCCTGACTGTCGCTCATCATTTGAATACATTAAATCAGAGGACATATACTGTGTTTAAATTATTGTTGTGGTAATGTTGAAAACAAAGTTTCTCTATTTAAAACATGTGAGAACATTTCTGAATGTACAAACACAGATGGATGATTTCTGGTCAGTAAACATTCATTTTAATTGCACCAAACAAAAAGAGATTCAAAAAGGACAGTTTTCTCCTCCCTGTGAGGAGGAGTCAATGCAAAGCTCAGATGTCTTCCACCTCTACTTATCTGACTGCAGAGAGGATGACAGAGAACAGTGGACACACAGTTTAACATGATGGACTATAGACACACAGGACACTGCTGACATGTTTAATGTTTCTAATGCTTTTAACTATCTGCTGGGCAGGTCAACATTTACACTCATCTTAATCTGACAGGGCTTTTATTTGTGTCACCAGCTTATGTTTCACTCAGTGCTGATCAGACTGCTTTTCTCTTGACAGGTGTTGATGCAGTCAGACTCTGAGCAGAGTCTGAACCAGTGGTTAAAAGCGGCATGGAGAAGTCCCACAAGACTGACCTGTACATATTCAGGAATATCAGATTCATGCATGCTACGATATCAGCTGGATCAGACAAGGCTGAAGGAAAAGGACTGGAGTGGGTTTCCCACATTTACTGCTCCAAGTGGAAGCGATAAATATTATTCTACATCAGTCCAGAATCGCTTCACCATTTCCAGAGACAACAAGCGTGGACAGCAGGTGTATCTGCAGATGAACCAGTCTGACGACTGAAGACTCTGCTGTTTATTATTGTGCTCGAAGGCCACAGTGATACAGGAAGCCACAGAGCTGTACACAAACCACTGCAGATGTCACTGTGACAGTCACTGAAGGAAAGTGCTGGTAAAAACACTTCATATAAGTTTGTTATTAAAATATGCCCTCATTCAGAGTTTTGGATCTTTCGCCCCATCAGATTAATCATCTCTTGTGTTGATGCTGCAGCACTTTATACATAAGAACAAATACAAAACATGGTGTGTGTCTTTCTTGACACCTCATGTTTACTGATGGTTTGACAAAAGGTTACCAAAGCAACAAAGTTTTAAACCAAATCAATGCTTTTAAACAAGTGTAGCCGCTTTGACAATTTTATATTTATTAAATTTATAACAACATTAATTCATGTCAGTTATAGTCATCTATTTTTATTAATTTCAACATGTTTTTGTCAGGGTTCTACCAATGAACAACATATATTTTATGTTAAATAGTTTTTAGTTTTATAGTTTTATTTTAATGAAGTTTATGTGTTTGCAAAAAATACCATTTATTTTTCTGGTTTTCTATCAAAAGATTAATTTTTCACCATTATTTGCAAACTGGCAACAGTTATAGTAACTAGTCTGCAAAATGTTTGATGAATTCTGAAATCCATCATATTAAGATTTTTATTTAATCATGATTTATTTGTTTACAGTGTATTTAATATTAAAAATGTATTTTTGAAACTTTAAGATTAGTGAAATGCACAAATCCTACAATGACACAGCTTTTATATTCAGTATTAAATTTAACAAATTCATGCTGTTCTGTGTATTTTTAGTTATATTGTCTAAGTTACAGCAAAATTTCTAATATTAAAAGTGTTCAAATAAATTACTTCATATAAAAGCTGCATCAATTAAATAACGTATAATATTGTAGCAGTTACAATAGTTTACAAGTTTTAACAACAATTACAATTTTATGGTTATTGTAGTTATTTCTAATTATGATTTTTCATTTAACAGAGGAGGATTTGCAGGCATGTCACTTTCAACAACAGTATTACGGTGTCACTCTTTTCAACACTCAGATATATCTTTTTTCACTCTGCAGATATAAAAACACTGAACAGACTCTTCTATTGGTTCCTGTTAGACCAACATTGATGCTTCATGTGTTTGATTGTATGCAAACTCAGTGAGCTTCCTTGTTACTCAGCTATAAAAACTTCCCATCAGGCTGTCAGTGGAGTTCACAGCACGTCACTTTCAACATAAACCATGTTTTCTGTAGCTCTGCTGCTGCTGTTGGCAGCTGGATGTGAGTCTCTCTGGATTTGTCAAAGTCAACACTTCTTCTTTTGTAACAGAACTTGATCATTTGTGACAAAACATTTTCTTTTTTCAACAGGTGTGAAGTGTGAACAGTTGACACAGCCAGCCTCTGTGACTGTGCAGCCAGGTCAACGTCTGACCATCACCTGTCAGGTCTCTTATTCTGTTGGGCAGCTACTGGACACAGCTTGGATCAGACAGCCTGCAGGGAAAGGACTGGAGTGGATTGGAATGAAATATACTGGAGGCTCATCACTACAAAGATTCACTGAAGAACAAGTTCAGTATCGACTTAGACTCTTCCAGCAACACAGTGACTCTAAACGGACAGAATGTGCAGCCTGAAGACTCTGCTGTGTATTACTGTGCCAGAAGAGACACAGTGAGAGACAATAACAGGAGAGTCGTACAAAAACTACTTCCTCTTTTTGTCGCCACCATCAGGAACATTCAGTTGTTTCAATATCATTTATCATCCATTGCTGTTTTTATTTAACATGTGTTTTAAATTTCATTAATAAATTTCCTCTGATCAGCTTCTATTAACGTATTTGTCGCAGCTGTCGTGTTAGGTGAGGCAAGGTAGGACCCAAATGCAGAACAGGACCGGCATCAGAGCAGATGCAGAAGGTTTTTATTTAACGGGTAGATAGCAGGCAGGCACAGGACATGAACAGGACATGAACAGGACATGAACAGGACATGAACAGGGCAGGAACTGTTGCTGATGTGGGCCTGGACCAGCAACAGAGAGGACCCAGGTTTTGATGTTGGCCGGGTCGCCCACGGAGACACAGGAAGTGATGTCGACCGGACCGCCAATGGAGAGGAACCAGAGAAGATAGCCAAGCGAGTCCCATCCCAGGAGAGACTGCTGGCTAGCTGGATCTGGGCAGGCAGGTTGCAGGTTTAGAGAGCCCAGCCAAACTTGCTGGATGCCAGCTGACTGGGATGCAGGCAGGAGGATAGCTGATTATGATTGTGGAAGATTAGCCACCTTAATTATTTTGAATCCACCAGACCATAATCACTCCCCTATTGGTCAATGGCTGAATAACCAGTTCAGCTGAGCAGGTGTGCCTATACAGTTCAACAGACCAATAATGCCAACATTTAGCTACAAGTCTACAAGACAAGGTAAATCATGCAAGGGCAGTGTATGACTCTAGATTACTAGTTAGCAGTTTTTACAGCCCACCTGACCTGGAATAGACTTGCAAGAGTGCCATTTTATGGTAATCACACAGCACATCTGAATGCAGGTTATTAAATAAGGCTCACTAAGTACACCTAGAAAGCTTCACACAGAACTGCAAAAGCCAACACACCATGAACTTGACAAACTGACCCATAACACACACAACAACATCCTACCACAGTGATGCAATACACGTTATACAGACATCATATCAAATAAACTCATCTACAAAATATGCAGCTCAGCACGCAGACAGCTTTATCAAATGATGCTCACCTTTAGAAGTACTATTCATCCTTTCCTTCTCCCTCTGTGCTGTCATTCTCCTCACTTTGTTCACCTGGCTGAGGCAGTGCGGACCTGCTGGAGCTTGATGCCTCCAAACTGGGTTATTCTGACGAGCTATCTGAGGCTGTGGGCTCTCACAAGCCAGCAACATCCTCCGTCTCTTCTTCACTCAGCTTCATTTTTTTCTTATCGGCGGTACGTTTTTTATTGTGTCCGCTTCTTTCTCTTCCTTTTCCTTTTTTCTTTCTTTTGACAGCCCTGCTGAGCTTTTGGCTGATGCCTCCATTTTCCGCTGCATTTTCTTTTTTTCGCTCGCTTTTTCCCGTATATTTCTCACAACCTCACTGACAGGGGGTCAGGTACAAATTGAATCACACTGTTTTTAACTTGACTTGACTTTACTGTAAGAAAAACTGATACAGGATCTGTGCCATGTAAACCACCTGTTCTCTAGACCCACCCACCGTGACCATTAGCCAATCAACACAGTGCATTGTCGCTTGCTTGCCAATCACATCTATTTCATTCATTTGATTGGATAATTACTTTTTTCCCTCATGGCTGAGGGCCCTTGTGTGCTCAGGTGTTGAGAGTGTTTTACATTTCTGCATAATATATCCAGTACATGGATGGCCCATCAAATGCTGCTGAGCCCTAACCCTACTGTAAATATATGTCTCTGTTGAAAAACTTCAAAACTCATCCTCATGACCAAAAACAATCTTACAAATTAAAGAGAAAGATGTGTTGTAATGACATTAAAATATCATATGTAAAGTAGAGGAGATTTCCAGACATGTTTCACTCTGCAGATATAACTACTTTATAATAATAACACTCAAATTTGATCACAGAGTGAACTTTGCTGGATCAGAAGATAATTAAAAAGGTGAAAGATCCCTGATTAGAAATTCAAGATTCAAAACATTAGTGGGTATTCTAACATGATAAGATGACAATAAAACAATTTTCAGAAGTCTGACTAGATGTTGGTGATCAGAAACAAAACTGTAGAGAGTAAATGAATCATGATGATAAATCATATTTGAAATAATCTGAAAAAATCTCATTAGTGTGTCAAATTTCTGAACTGAGATAATAATTTTGAAGTTTTATGAAAACAATGTACCAAATGTGGTTGTAGTGTTAATACTCAGATATTATAATGCAAAGTAAATAAAAAAAAGTCAGATAAACTTTAATTCAACTGATTTGGAGAAAAAAACTCCTTAACACTGACTTAAACAAAAGTTTCACTAAATAGTAAGTCATCACAATCAATACAGTTTTCTCCTCCCTGTGAGGAGGAGTCAATGCAAAGCTCAGATGTCTTCCACCTCTACTTATCTGACTGCAGAGAGGATGACAGAGAACAGTGGACACACAGTTTAACATGATGGACTATAGGACAGGACTGCTGCTTTTAACTATCTGCTGGGCAGGTCAACATTTACACTCATCTTAATCTGACAAAGCTTTTATTTGTGTCACCAGCTTATTTCACTCAGTGCTGTTTTTTTCTCTTGACAGGTGTTGATGGTCAGACTCTGACAGAATCTGAACCAGTGGTTAAAAGGCCTGGAGAGTCCCACAGATTGACCTGTACAGCCTCTGGATTCACATTCAGCAGTGACTACTGATATGGATGAACTGGGATCAGACAGGCTCCTGGAAAAGGACTGGAGTGGGTTGCCTGGATAGATGATGGTAGTGGTAGCAGCCAAATACTACTCTCAGTCAGTTCAAGGCCGGTTTACCATCTCCAGAGAAAACAGCAGACAGCAGGTGTATCTGCAGATGAACAGTCTGAAGACTGAAGACTCTGCTGTTTATTATTGTGCTCGAGAGACTCACAGTGACTGGAGTTGGTTGAGCAGCTGTACAAAAACCTACAGGACTGATCTTTTAGGTTGGAGGAGTATGAGCAGTATTTTTTCTGTTCATATTAGATATGGTTTCATATTTAACATTGGTTTAATATATAGGTTTAAAATGTATATTTTGAATTAAATATTTTCTTTTAAATAGGAAACTAATTTTTGTCATCACATTATACTCTTCCTAACAACAAAACAAAAAACACTACAAAGTTCACTTGTTCATAAAAGGGCCAAAGACAGAACAACAATCTGGCTGAACTACAACAAATACTATATATTTTTACAAATTCAGAAATTAAAGTATCAACAATAATATACATTTCGACAAATTACAACAAAATATTGTCTGTAAATGATGTGGAATCTTAACTGAATCAATATGTTGTTTAAAATTATATATTTTGAATGAGTAGTTATAAAAATACTAAAATAAGTTCACTTACATATAAGGGCCAAGAAAAAAATAATGTATTAAAAATATACAATATACACTTGCAGTTTCCATTGCAAAATCAGTAGAGGACAGTCAGTGTCGACTTTCTCTCTCCTCTGTTACTAAAAGAAGACACTCAGGTCTGCTGATCTCATTGATCTTAACTGACTCACACTTGAGACTCTGATGTATTTTTTTTGTATTTTATCACATATTTCAGATTCTGTTTTCCTCTCAAAGCTCCAAGTTTCTCTGTATGTCTGTGTATTCAAACATCTGAAACACTAAAACTATTAAAACTTTAATACAAACCTGCAAACCAGCAGCATCAGACTTCAGTTTTCATACTATTTACATGATCCTGGCTGCTGTCTCTGTATTTCAGTTTGCAGAAAATACAGTCAGTATGTACAATAAGAATGCAAATAAATTAATTTAAAAAATTCTTCAGTGGAAAGAAAGGTGTGTTTATTCCATCAAAGTTAATCATGAATGTTATGTGTGAGGTGGTGAAAGTTAACTTATCTCACATGAGTTTAAAATGAGTTTAAATCATTTTAAAACATGATAAACACACAGTAAATATGACATATAGAAAGCAAAATTATTGGTGTTTGTTCAACTTGTTTCGATGGGTGCATGTAATCATTGTTAATGTTATACTGATTTTAATGAATATGTTTCATATCATCAGTAATTCATGTTAAAATTCACATTAAGAACAGTAATAATGAGTATTGTCTTTGTTGGAAATAAAAAAACATTGAGAATGCCTGAATGTTGAATTGTTGTCAGTTCAACACATTTAAGCATTAATATTTTACAGTAAAAACTAAGTTAACCATTTCTGTGAATGCAGAGACATTTTCTAAATGTTACAATTGAGTGTGTAATGAAATTAAAATATCACATGTAAAAGCAGAGGAGGTTTGCAGGCATGTTTTCACTCTGCAGATATAAAAACACTGAACAGACTCTTCTATTGGTTCCTGTTAGACCAACATTGATGCTTCATGTGTTTGATTGTATGCAAACTCAGTGAGCTTCCTTGTTACTCAGCTATAAAAACTTCCCATCAGGCTGTCAGTGGAGTTCACAGCACGTCACTTTCAACATAAACCATGTTTTCTGTAGCTCTGCTGCTGCTGTTGGCAGCTGGATGTGAGTCTCTCTGGATTTGTCAAAGTCAACACTTCTTCTTTTTGTAACAGAACTTGATCATTTGTGACAAAACATTTTCTTTTTTCAACAGGTGTGAAGTGTGAACAGTTGACACAGCCAGCCTCTGTGACTGTGCAGCCAGGTCAACGTCTGACCATCACCTGTCAGGTCTCTTATTCTCTTGGCTACTACACAGCTTGGATCAGACAGCCTGCAGGGAAAGGACTGGAGTGGATTGGAATGAAATATACTGGAGGCTCACCTATACTATAAAGATTCATTTTTTTGAAAATAATATAAGTGTTAGTGATGAAAACTGAATATTGAAGAGGTTTTTTTGACAAGTTCAGTACACAAATCGATGGTTTTCTTTCTTAGACTCTTCATGTTTTCAGTTTTTCCCTCAACAGTGTTTACAGATAGTAAATAAGTTAAATATTAAAAATAATCTTTCCAGTAGCATTTCAATATATTGACTCTAAACTTTTTGATATTTTTGTACTTGTCTTACTGAGATATAAGTAATGTGTAAGTTTAATGTGACAAAATTTGATATATATTGAGTATTAAATATTTCAGTTTGATGGCCACCAGCAGAATGTGCAGCGGTGGAATCTGAAGATATCATATATTTTCTTAACTTAAATTGTTTATTAATTTCTATATTTTTGTTATTTGCATTATTTATTCATCCTTAAAGATATGATGTGTGTGTATTAGTTGGCCTCTCCTCTGTGCCAGTACTTACAGAGACACATTTTTATAGAATAACACTGTGCTCAAAACTGAACAAAAACCCCAGAGAATATTCAGTACAGGCAGAGGGCAGGCCTGAACACTTGTAACATGAAGCCATCAGAGGTACAAAAACCTACAGGAGTCCTCAGTTTTTCATCTCAACACCACAAATGATTTCAACACCAGTTCACTGAGTTTCTCTGTTTCTGGATTTACTGTATCTACTACCAATATGTGGAAATCATAAAATTGATCCTTTATTTATATGGTTATGTACAGTAAGCCATTAATAATCTACATCCAGGTAATGATATTTTTAAAGTGATGCCAAATTTATAACTTCTTGAGTCTATGAGAAAAATGATACACATCTTAACATAATAACATATCGGTATAATACTTAAAAAGTGTTTGGTGGAGAGAGGCTGATTGACAATTCAATATCAATTTAAACATTTTACCAGGATAATAATTTACGGATTTAAACAATGTAACATATTAATCTTACCAGCATTAACAATTTTAAAGAATCTGTAGCTACTCTTGTCAAGCTCATGGAGATGTCAAGAGCTGAAACTACGTTAATGTGTCTTCATCACGATTTAATGCAGTTTCACTTTTTCTTCCTGTGAGACGAAGAAGAAAGTCTTTATTTGGATTCATCACTGTCTACGTTGATCTGATACAAATCAGGAAAAAACCTGAACAAATCACCACACGCAGATGTAGAGACTTCATTTCTTCCTGAAATAATCAAGCAAGAAGACTTTTTTAAAAAAGTCCGTTTGTCAGGTAGATCCTGTAATTCATTTTTTTATGATTCATTATTTTTCATTTAAAGCTACATTCAGTGGGTTTGAGAATAGAGTGGACTTGGCTTGAAAATACGACCAAACATGCAGTGGCTTGCAAAAGTATTCATACCCCTTTTACTTTTCCACATTTTGTCACATTACGACCACAAACAAATATATTTTATTGGAATTTTATGTGAAAGACCAACACAAAGTGGCATACAGTTGTGAAGTAGAAAGAAAATTATACATGATTAATTTTTTTTTTTACAGATAAACTGAAAATTGCGGTGGGCAAAAGTATTCAGCCCCCTGAGTCAATACTTAATAATAATTTAGGTCTGGACTTTGACTGGGCCAGTTCTAACACATGAATATGTTTTGTTTTAAACCAGTCCATTGTAGCCCTGGTTTTATGTTTGGGGTCGTTGTTGTGCTGCTGGAAGGTGAACCTCCGTGCCCCAGTCTCAAGTCTTTTGCAGACTCCAACAGGTTTTCTTCCAAGATGGCCCTGTATTTGGCTCCATCCATCTTCCCATCAACTCTGACCATCTTCCCTGTCCCTGCTGAAGAGAAGCACCCCCAGAGCGTGATGCTGCCACCACCATGTTTGACAGTGGGGATGGTGTGTTCAGAGTGATGTGCAGTGTTAGTTTTCCGCCACACATAGCGTTTTACATTTAGGCCAAAAAGTTCAATTTTGGTCTCATCTGACCAGAGCACCTTCTTCCACATGTTTGCTGTGTCCCCACATGGCTTCTGGCAAACTGCAAACAGGACTTCTTATGGTTTTCTTTTAACAATGGCTTTCTTCCTTGCCACTCTCATAAATTTGCCAGATTTGTGCAGTGCACGATTAATAGTTGTCCTGTGGACAGATTCCCCCACCTGAGCTGTGGATCTCTGCAGTTCGTCCAGAGTCACCATGGGCCTCTTGGCTGCATCTCTGATCAGTGCTCTCCTTGTTTCGGCCTGTAAGTTTAGGTGGACGGCCGTGTCTTGGTAGGTTTGCAGTTGTGCCATACTCTTTCCATTTCCGGATGATGGATTAAACAGTGCTCCGTGAGGTGTTCAAAGCTTGGGAAACCTTTTTATAACATAACCCTGCTTTAAACTTCTCCACAACTTTATCCCTGTGTTTCTTGGACTTCATGATGCTGTTTGCTCCCCAATATTCTCTTAACAAACCTCTGAGGCCATCACAGAACAACTGTATTTGTACTGAGATTAGATTACACACAGGTGGACTCTATTTAGTCATTAGGTCAACATTCAATCATTCAGCAATCATCAGGCAACTTCTGAAGGCAATTGGTTGCACTCAGAGAAAAGGGGGCTGAATACTTTTGCACACCGCACTTTTCAGTTTATTTAATTTAAATCATGTATAATTTTCTTTCTACTTCACAATTGTATGCCACTTTGTGTTGGTCTTTCACATTAAAATTCCAATAAAATATATTTGTTTGTGGTCGTAATGTGACAAAATGTGGAAAAGTTCAAGGGGTATGAATACTTTTGCAAGCCACTGTATATGATTTTAGACTTACAGTTTTTCCAAAGTTACTTATACACATTTACTGAAAGCATGAAGAGCTGATTTTGTTAAAACACAAATACAAAAACTCACACATGAATCCCAAAACTGTGTTTTTTCCAAATGAAAGTTTGCCTTCAAATAACACACTCACACACCATCAAATGAAGAGACATTTCTAAGAACCAGCTGAACACTGATGTGCTTCAATTTAAACACAACGATGAGCAGAAAACACCAATATGATGAATCTTATGAGCAGGCCTTTTGCATTTTTAGTGTTAAACAACATAGTGATTGTATAGTATCCTCCTTTAAATTGAAACGTTTTTATACTAAGTATAGTATATAATAAGTACAAATACAAGAAAAATTTTATTCTGAAATACTGTACACATCTCATCAAGAGGACTTAGAGTAGGAGGAGGGATGGCCCGCTGCTTGGCCATTCACTGTCATCAGTATGTAAATTGTCTCCTTGTGTGTCGCCTCATAAGGAAGTGAAGTGTGTGTGTGTCAGTGAGAGGACAGAAGAGCTCACATCAGTTCAGCTTCAACATCAACATGTTCTCTGTAGCTCTGATACTGCTGCTGGCAGCTGGATCCTGTGAGGAGCTTTCAGTGGATTCACACTAATAAACACATTAGAAACACTCAATAGTCAGATGAATGATGGAGATAATGTTGATTTGTGTTTCCACAGGTGTGAACAGTATTGATCTCATCCAGCCAGACTCAATGGTTGTGCAGCCTGGACAGTCTTTGACCATCACCTGTCAGGTCTCTGGTTATTCTTTGACTGATAACAGCTATGCAACAGGCTTGGATCAGACAGTGTGAAGGAAAACCAATGGACTGGATTTTACATTCGCCTGGGGTGGAGGCGGCTTTTATCAAAATGATGCTCTGAAGAACAAGTTCATTTACCACACACACACATCCAATAGATCGGTGACATTAACAGGACTGAATGTGCAGCCTGAGGACACAGCTGTGTATTACTGTGTACGTCAGCCCACAGTGATACAAACCACCAACAGACCTGCACAAATACTCAGCAACCACACACACATGTTGTAGATGTGAAACATTAACAAAGACAGTACTCTCTGATGAGTTTAAAATGTTTTTATGTTGAGTATTTAAAATGTATCTGTGTAGATTTCATTTGACTTCCACTGCAGGTATTATAAAAAGAAAATGACACATTTTTAGTTATTCATTTTTTAATAATGGTTTGCCTGAAATATTTTTTGTTTCTCTATTTTCATGTAATGGGATAGAACATAAACATCTGAGAAGGATGAACTGAAGAAAAGCTCTGTCTCCTCAAATATATGGACAAATGAACATATATGTTGCTAATGTTAATTTTGTTATTTGGCCAAGGAGAGAGAAAGTAGGTCTAAACATTTATAACATAAATTCTTGATGCAACCCTGATCAGTGCTTTACATTTTCAGACAGGCCTTGCTTAGTTGTTCCAAAATCTCACACTGATTGTTGAACTCATACAGTTATAATGCACAGTGAGAGCTGTGACTGGAGTCAAAGTTAATTTGATTCATTCGTGTGAATGTGAAATTTATCTTTCAAATCATTTTAGGAAGTTGAATTTTATGCCATGAACTCGAGTTGTTTAAGAATCAATATTTAGTTGAATTATAATGTGCATGAAGTACATTTAGAAAAATTCACAAGAACAATTAAAACATTCAAAATGTTAATATCTTTGACTTGTAAACAGTAGTGATGTTCAGCTCTTTTTCTGTTCCTTGAACAAAAACACCTGAGAGTAAATAAATGTGTTCTTATGTTACAAAGTGACTGAAAACAAGGATAATAATAACATCAAGTGGAAATTTTTAATTAAGTCAGAATTTGAAGTTTTAAAGTCAGAACTAAAATACATCAAAAAGTCATTTCAGAGAAAGTCAATCTTTAAAAAAAACTAAACAAAACAACAAAATTACTGATGTCTGCTCCTCATTCATTTAAACTCTCCCCTCTTCAGGGTTTTTACACCTTAAGTCAAATAAACCCCCTCAGGAGAAAATTTTTATGTTGCATACCATGTTAATGCTTCTCATTCCACAGATTAACTCAAATCGGTGGTCGAAAAATGGCTCACTTTGGTAATAACATTGACAGCCAAGCATGGTGAGGCTCTTTTATGTTGTGTATGTATGTTAGGTGTGTTATACGAGTTAATAAGTTTATATATAGACAGGTGAGAAAGGAAAAACCCACTACAAAGTGTCTTACTCTGTTTTACTCTAACAGCTTCAGTGCTCACTGGGCTTGTCTGAACTCTACTGGAGGGATGAACACCTGTTCTTCCAAAAGATATTCGCTCATTTGGTGTTTTGATGAGTTCATGCAAATGAGTTTTTATTGAATTTACTGAATGGTAGAGACTATTTTTGTTACTTGCAGAAAGAGTTAATTTATTCTTAATGTTAGTATAGTAGATTTCATTCAACTTCCAAAACAGCCGACATCAGTATAAAAGACATTTAGAGAGGCTCGATTTCCAAGATGCATCTGATGTTTTCTTGATTTAATTTTGGGTACTACATTTTTGTGTAATAAATGTAAATTTGCCCTTTCTTGTTTGGCCAAGGAAAAAACAAAAAGCTGTTTATGTTTACATCGTAAGCTCAAGATTGTGATTGTAAAAACTAAAACTGTTGTTACCATCGTCATTTGTTCAAAAATTTAGTTGACAGAACTTTGATATTTATTTCTGCTGTTGTGGAGACACTTTACTTATAGAAATGTATCTGTGTCACATGTTCCCTTTTTAAACCTGTAGAGGGAGGTCTATGCAAACTCTTCCTCTATAAATACACCATCAGCAACTTGTGCCAGAACACTGAGACAGTTTTCTATATTTCTGAAACACTGAGATCAGAGAGCACTGAACTACAGTGTTTATCACAGAATGGAAAATACAATTATCTGGAGTTTGTTATTTGTAGTTACTATTAATGGTGAGAAAATAAATTCTGCTTTATTTCTTTTGTAAATGTTCAATCAACAATGTACAAGTTTCTTGAATAATTTCTTTATTTACAGGAGTTTGGAGTGAGATCAAACTGGACCAGTCTCCCTCTGAGGTGAAAAGACCTGGAGAGAAAGTGAAGATGTCGTGTATCATATCTGGGTTTGACATGACAAGCTACTTTATTCACTGGATACGACAGAGGCCAGGGAAAGCTCTGGAGTGGATTGGAGTGGATGAACACTGGTACAAACTCTGCTATCTATGGCAGCTCCTTTCAAAGCCGTTTCATCATGACTGAAGATGTGTCCAGCAGCACTCAGTACCTCGAGGTCGAGAGCCTGACAGCAGAAGATTCTGCTGTTTAACTTCTGTGCTCGACAAAGCACAGTGACTGAAGACAGTGGAGCAGCTGCACAAAAACCTCCACAGACAACAAACAACAATGTGATCTTAATGAAATCTGGGCTTTCTCAACAGCTGCAAAAACACTTTGGTCGTCAATGGATTACTTTAATTTTCTGTAAACTGTAAACAAATTAAATTACAAATGCCACCTTCATAAGAACAAACCATAACTGATATTAAATTAATAAAAAGAAAGACAGAAAAACATTTGATCAGAGAGTGAACTTTGGAGAGTCAGAAGATAACAAAGGTGAAATGTCTATTTTAGAAAAAGACTCAGTGGGTGTTATGAAATTATTAGAAATGCTAATCTTTCTGATAAGAAGAAAACTACATTATTTATATTGTTACACATTTTTTTCATGAGGTAATTACATTTAAATTGATTTTAATAAACCTTATCAGTGTGTCAAATTTCTGAAGTGAAATAAACATTTTGAGGTTTTATTTAAATAATGTATTACATATACAGATGTAATATATTTGATGGTGATGACATCAGAGAACAGGAACATAGGAGACAATTAAAATATTTCAACAAATGACAGATATTATTTTAAATACATGAACTTTGTTTTAATAATTCAATTATTTTGGCAGTTCAGAGAAACAGATGCTGTAAAAACTGTGACGTATTGTTATCTTAGAGATGTATTTGAAATACATCAAATATATTATACAAATATTTTAGCCCCTCCCCTACAAAATCCCAAGTGCAAATCCAGAGTTTTCAGAGGGTTTACTTCTGTCCTCACACTGACTTGCTGTCTTCTCGGTTAGTGTGAAGCTGCTGAGTTCACATCTTCAGTCTCAAGATGATGGACAAACTGTCTGTTCTGCTGAAGCACTCTGTCTGCCCTGTAAGTTTCTTCATGTTGAAATACTGATAAAAAATGTACACATTTAATGTTCTGGCATTTATTCCTCTCTCATTCTCACTGGTGTCTTTTTACTTGTGGTTCTTTGGCAGGTCTGAATGGCCAGGCTCTGGAGTCCATTCCCTCCACTTCAGTGTTGAAAAAGCCTCAGGAAGCCCTCAGTCTTTCATGCAGGGGAACTGGATTTGATTTCAGTCAGTATGGGATGAACTGGATCAGACAGCCTGCAGGAAAAGCACTGGAATGGATGGGACTTATTTATTATGATGCAAGTAAAACAAATTACACAAGCAGTGTGAGAGGATGTGCAGAAATCAGTAGAGATGATATCAACAGCATGGTGTATCTGAGGACTGTCCAACTTAAAGCCAGAGGACTCTGCTGTGTATTACTGTGCCAAACACACACACTGGTTAAAGGAAGCAGAGCCGCTTTACAAAAAACTCCACACAACATTTTTCACAAAGACCTACAGGTGGCAGTAGAAGATAAGAAGTCAGATTACACTAACTAAGGAGAGTATGACAGCTCCTCCAAAAACACACACATGCACACTATGAAAGCAACACATGATGTTGTGGTTTGTGACTTCCTGTTTTTTAGTATCAATGGTTCATAATTTTACCATTATTGATTTTTAACAGCAGATGTTGACAATATATTTAAATATTTCTAAACAATATATCCACTATATGGATGATCCACCAAATGCTGCTGAGCAGTGTAAATGAATGTGTTACTTTTAATATATGTAAACTGTAAATTGTAAATTGAAAAACTTCAAAACTCATCCTCATGAACAAAAAAAAATCTTACAAATAAATAAAAAGATGTGTGCAATGAAATGAAAATATCACATGTAAAGAAGAGGAGATTTTCAGACATGTTTTCACTCTGCATATGTAATAACACTTTTAAAAAATTTGATCACAGAGTGAACTTTGCTTGATCAGAAAATAATTAAAAAGGTGAAAGGTCACCGATTGAAAGCTGATTCTACAGTTTCACCAAATAGTCATCACAGTCCACAAAATTTTCTCCTTCCCTGTGAGGAGGAGTCAATGCAAAGCTAGTTAACCAACACATTTAAACATTAATATTTCACAGTAAAAACAAAGTTAACCATAGGTTCATTTCTGTAAATATAGAAACATTTTCTAAATGTTACAATTGAGTGTGTAATGAAATTAAAATATCACTTTTAAGGCAGGGGAGATTTGCAGGCATGTTTTCACTCTGAAACACTGAACAGACTCTTCTATTGGTTCCTGTTAGACCAACATTGATGCTTCATGTGTTTGATTGTATGCAAACTCAGTGAGCTTCCTTGTTACTCAGCTATAAAAACTTCCCATCAGGCTGTCAGTGGAGTTCACAGCACGTCACTTTCAACATAAACCATGTTTTCTGTAGCTCTGCTGCTGCTGTTGGCAGCTGGATCCTGTGAGTCTCTCTGGATTTGTCAAAGTCAACACTTCTTCTTTTGTAACAGAACTTGATCATTTGTGACAAAACATTTTCTTTTTTCAACAGGTGTGAAGTGTGAACAGTTGACACAGCCAGCCTCTGTGACTGTGCAGCCAGGTCAACGTCTGACCATCACCATTACAGTTTTTTACTGACTCTAAGCTAAGTCACATTTCTCTATAGGATCATCTGCCTATAATAGGGGAGTCACACAAAAACTACTTCCTCTCTTTGTCACTACCACAGGGAACATACAGTCGCCTCAATATCAATTAATTCATAATTAATATTGAATTAATATTTATTTCCAATATTCCTGAACAAAATATTCTTTCCAAATATCAAATTCAGTTTTAGTAAAATGGTTCAGTGTTAAAGAAAAATGATTTGTCACCACTTTCTTTTGGTAAATATGGGCACATTTTAGGAAGTGTCATTAAATAACTTCAATATTGAGAAATTTAATCCAGATAAATTGTTCTCCTGATGATGAATATTTCAGCAGCAGAGCTGTTTCAATCTGCATTAACTATATCAAAACACAAAGTACTTTAAGTGGACATGGTATAAATGAATGTTGATACAATAAGCTTTGATTCTCTTCCTTTTTCTTTTTCACTGTTTGTGGCCTACTAGACAGAGTTGAGACTGATTAAATATTTATGGTTGATGTTCAAATTTTACTGTGCATTGAATTTATTTCTAACCTACATTATTTTGAATAAATTGAATATTAACAAAATTAAAAGACCTAAAAACTTAAACACACAAGTGCAAAATACCTCAGTATATAAGTTCAGATATTAAAAAATGTGGTGACAGGAGGTTGGTGTCGAAATAATGGAGGGTGTTGGAGGGATTGTGACAGTTTCTTAAAAAAATGATGCTTTTAGTAAGGACTGTTTTTTTCTGAGGAGTAATGTTTTGAAAAGATGTAAAAGATTGTGTCTTGTTTCATTCAGTGGGATACTTGTGCTATGTACTGAAATACCTGTACTTATTACTTAGTACTTATTTTCATTTTCAACATTTTAAAAATATGCAGTGTATGTTTGTGATACAATTCTTTGCACCTCCAGGTATTTAAAATTTAACAAAGTGTTTTTCTCTTGTTAAAATCTGAAGACTGAATACTCACAACACAAGCTGCAGTTTAAGTCCATCTGTTTTTCATTTTAAACCTGTAGAGGGAGGTCTATGCAAACCCCTCCTTCTTTATAAACACAAAAACAGTAACTGTCAAATAAAAAGAAAGACAGAAAAACATTTTAGGTGGAGAGTTATTGAAAGTAAAGTCACAGAAAGACTTTGTTTAGGAAACCCTGAATTGCAGAGTTTGTGATAGAATGAAAATTATGATTGCCTGGAGTTTATTATTTGTAGTTGCTATTCATGGTAAGAAAAAAATCACATAGTTTAGGCATTTAGTATGTTCTATTTTGATGGATGATGATCATGATTTCTTTATTTACAGGAGTTTGGAGTGAGATCAAACTGGACCAGTCTCCCTCTGAGGTGAAAAGACCTGGAGAGAAAGTGAAGATGTCGTGTATCATATCTGGTCATTTATATCATCTATTTTTATTAATTTATAGCATGACATATATTTTATGTTAAATAGTTTTTAGTTTTATAGTTTTATTTTAATTAAAGCTACAGCATCAACTGGATACGACAGAGGCCAGGGAAAGCTCTGGAGTGGATTGGGTGGATAAATACACATACGAGCTCTCCTAGCTATGCCAGCTCCTTTCAAAGTCGTTTCAGTTTTACTCAAGATGTGTCCAGCAGCACTCAGTACCTCGAGGTCGAGAGCCTGACAGCAGAAGATTCTGCTGTTTACTTCTGTGCTCGAAGAGACACAGTGACTGAAGACAGTGGAGCAGCTGCACAAAAACCTCCACAGACAACAAACAACAATGTGATCTTAATGACATCTGGGCTTTCTCAACAGCTGCAAAAACAATTTGTGTCAAATTTCTGAACTTTGGTCGTGCTTTGGTCGTCAATGGATTACTTTAATTTTCTATAAACTGTAAACAAATTAAATTACAAATGCCACATTCATAAGAACAAACCATAAATGATATTAAATGAATAAAAAGAAAGACAGAAAAACATTTGATCACAGAGTGAACTTTGGTGGATCAGAAGATAATTAAAAACAGAAGGTGAAATGTCTATTTTACAAAAAGACTCAGTGGGCCAAAAACATTTCATCCCCCATCTATTTAATCTTGTTATGAAATGATTAGAAATGCTAATCTTTCTAATCAGAAGAAAACTGTACATTATTTATATTGTTACAAATTTCTTTCATTAGGTTTAAATTCATTTTAATAAACCTTATCAGTGTGTCAAAATTCTGAAGTGAAATAAACATTTTGAGGTTTTATTTAAATAATGTGGCAGATGTGTTTGTAGTAGTAATACTCAGATATTTGATGCAAAAGAAATTAAAAAATGTCAGATAAACTTTAATTCAACTGATTGGGAGAAAAAAACTCCTTAACACTGAGTCTAACGTTTCACTAAATAGTAAGTAATCACAATCAACTACAGTTTTCTCCTCCCTGTGAGGAGGAGTCAATGCAAAGCTCAGATGTCTTCCACCTCTACTTATCTGACTGCAGAGAGGATGACAGAGAACAGTGGACACACAGTTTAACATGATGGACTATAGGACAGGACTGCTGCTTTTAACTATCTGCTGGGCAGGTCAACATTTACACTCATCTTAATCTGACAAAGCTTTTATTTGTGTCACCAGCTTATTTCACTCAGTGCTGTTTTTTTTCTCTTGACAGGTGTTGATGGTCAGACTCTGACAGAATCTGAACCAGTGGTTAAAAGGCCTGGAGAGTCCCACAGATTGACCTGTACAGCCTCTGGATTCACATTCAGCTGCTACTACTGGATGGCACTGGATCAGACAGGCTCCTGGAAAAGGACTGGAGTGGATTGCTGCTATCATCAGTGGTGACAGTAGTGGCAATCAAATACTACTCTCAGTCAGTTCAAGGCCGGTTTACCATCTCCAGAGAAAACAGCAGACAGCAGGCTGTATCTGCAGATGAACAGTCTGAAGACTGAAGACTCTGCTGTTTATTATTGTGCTCGAGACTCACAGTGACTGGAGTTGGTTGAGCAGCTGTACAAAAACCTACAGGACTCATCTTTTAGGCTGCTGGAGTCATTTAGATCCCTTTGATAGTATTTTATATTACATAATATATATTTCTTATATCTAATTTACATTATTTTATGTTCTGCATATGTTATTTATTTATAATTTTATTATTTTTTGTACAACACTGAATATTTTTCAAAGGTCCAAACACAACACAATCTACTTACTGAAATTTATCTACAACAAATACATATTTTTTTTACAAATGAAGACAATAATGTCTGTAAATGATGTGGAATCTAAACTGAATCAAAATATGAGTGAAGGTCAGTCGGTGCCAAGTTTCTTTCTCCTCTGTTACTTAAAGGAAACTCTCTTGTCTACAAATGTAAGAAAATCTTTCCAACACAGACTGTAGTTTCATTTAAACCATTTTGTGAGAGAATCATATCAGAGTCATATATTATCAGGGTTGGGTGCAGGGTTGAAGTACAGTTGGACCCAGGATGCAGACGAGGCAGGAGGCAGAGTAGATGTAAATGACTCTTTATTTGGCTACACAGGAACACAGGCAAACAAGAGAAACACAGCAGGCAGGAACAAACAGGCAGGAGAACAGGAGCACACTAGAGGTGGTGACATTGACAACACCACAAGGAACAAAGGAAAGAGACTGATGTGTATATGCACTGTGGGGGACAGGGAAGTGGAAACAGGTGAGGAGACTAACAGGGGACAGGTGAAACTAATAAGGGAGGAGCAGAATAATCAGAGGCAGGAAACGCACACAAGGACAAGAAGTAAAGTGGCAGACAAGTGAGGAGAGGAAGGAATACAAAATAAAACAGGAAGTGATCAGAACTGGAGAAGATAAACTCAAAGGAGACCAGAAACAACTAAACACAGGACACAGGGAATGACAGACAAGGAGCACACAAACACAAGGAACACACTGAACAAACTGAACACAAGACAATACAAGGAACACAAGACACACAAGGCAGAAAAACACCAAGGAAAACGAGGCACAAGAAAATACAGAAAACGGGGCAAAGAAAATGGCGGAAAACAACAAGGCATAAAGCAAACCATAACATATATAGAGGTCCCTCATCCAGGGAGAAGTGAAGAGGGTGGACTCATACAAGGACTTTTTGGTCCAAATCAATAAATAATTAGCAAAAAGGACATCATAATGTCACAGTGAAATTCACTTTAGACAGAAAATGTAAGCAGTCTATCCTAGTAGTGATGATGAGTTATGGTCAAAATGTTTTTTTTGTTGTTGTTGTTTTTTGTGACATTTGAACACCAATATTTAATTGTTCCAAATTTGAAGAAATTTCATCAAGGTGTTCCTGAGTTATTGTGTTCATGAGAATGGGACGGACAAACAGAAGGACAACCTGAAAACATGAAAAAAAAAAAAAAAGTGAACACCTCATGATACATATTTGATTAAAAATCTTAATTGTTATACAAAGTGACTTATCAGTGCATGAACTACAGTAGTTTTCATCTTCAGCAAAGAAGTTTTTAAGATTAAGTTGAGCAGCTGTTTTCCTCTCGAGGCTCCAAGTTTCTCTGTATGTCTGTGTCTTCAAACATCTGAAACAGCATCAGACTTCAGTTTGCAGCAAATACAGTTAGTACGTACAATAAGTGTGCAAATAAATGAATAAAAAAATGCTTAATGGAAAAAAAGCTGTGCTTATACCATCAAAGTCAGGAATGTGTTTTAGGAGGTGCTGAAAGTAAATAAATGATCTCAAGAAAAATGCTCACATCACATTTAAAGTGAGTTTTAATCATTGGAAAACATGCTAAACAAACAGTAAACATGGATTTTAGAAAGACATTAGACATTCTTGGTGCTTGTTCAGTTTGTTTCCACTGGAGCATGGATTCATTGTTATGTATTCATTGTTGTCATTCCATGTTATGCTGATTTTAATGAATATGTTTGATATTATCCATGATTCATTCACATTAAAATCTGTAATTACAATCATTGTCATTGATTGAAATAAAACAAGAATGCACAAAATGCTTTAATGCTGAAT
Source organism: Scortum barcoo (assembly GCA_023238725.1). Classification (NCBI taxonomy): domain Eukaryota; kingdom Metazoa; phylum Chordata; class Actinopteri; order Centrarchiformes; family Terapontidae; genus Scortum; species Scortum barcoo. Next base: position 15,404,846 of record CM041547.1, read on the forward strand.
AGTTAGGCATTGGTAGTTTAAAGTAAAAACAAAATAAATAGTTGTTTCATCTCTGTAAAAGCAGATAGAGTAGAGGAGTTCAGGTATCTTGGGATCTTGTTCATGACCGAGGGTAAAATGGAGAGTGAGGTTCACAGGAGGATCTGTGCAACAAGCGGTTGGAGCCTGTTTCCCTGCAACCTGGCTTCTGGATCAGTGGAAGCAGATGGATGGATGGATGTACTGTTGTCAAAGTCTTTAAATGATGCAGACTGTGACAAACTTAAATAATGTGTTTGTCAGCCAGTTGAACAGATTATACTGAAATATGCAAGATGGCCTCTTGGAGGAATGACTCATGTAGATTAAACATTTTCCAGTTTACTTGATACTTGTATGACAGGATGTTCTGCTGTGGGGCTACAGGTGTGGCAGCAAACATTTCAGGGTGTTGGTTTGGGACACTGTATGATGCCTAGGTGAGCGTTTTGAACAAAGTATCAGAATCCAGGTCCAGGGTTTGGATTATTTATCTTACAGCAGGTGATTTAACATGTACATGGATGTATGTGTGGTATTGTTTGGCACAAGTGAAAAGAAACAATACGACACCAAGAAAATAAATGGCCTTAGTCTGTGACAGGTGAGGACCAGCTGTTGTCTACACTTCTACTATTTAACTCACTGCCACATTCATTGGCAGGTGCAGTGGCACCACGAGCTCACATGCTCAGAGCATGATCAGGGACAGGAGATAACAAGGCAGAGGCATGGCCTTTGTTATAATACTTGTACCTATGTACTGAAATACATGTGCTTGTAATTTATTTCCTTTTTCAAAATATGTAGTGTATGTTTGCAATACAATTCTTTGTACCTCCAGGAATTTAATATTTTAGAAAATTATTTTTTAAAATCTGAATACTGCAGTTTAAGTCTATATGTTTTTCATTTTTAAACCTGTACAGGGAGGTCAATGCAAACCTGTCCTTCTTTATAAACACAACATCAGTAACTGTTAAATCATTTGAGGCAGAAAGTTAAAGTCACAGAAAGACTTTTTTTTTTTTTTTAGACAAAGAAAACCCTGAATTGCAGAGTTCGATGATAAAAAGGAAAATATTATTGCTTGGAGTTTATTATTTGTAGTTGCTATTCATGGTAAGAAAATTCACATAATATTTGGTGTTTAGGATTTTCAAGTTTGATGGATGATTATCACCATTTATTTATTTACAGGAGTTTGGAGTGAGATCAAACTGGACCTGTCTTGCTCTGAGGTGAAAAGACCGGGAGAGAAAGTGAAGATGTGTGTATCATATCTGGTATATAGCATGACAAGCTACTATATTCACTGGATACGACAGAGGCCAGGGAAAGCTCTGGAGTGGATTGGAAGGATGGATACAGGTTCAAACTCTGCTAGCTATGGCAGCTCCTTTCAAAGCCGTTTCATCATGACTGAAGATGTGTCCAGCAGCACTCAGTACCTCGAGGTCGAGAGCCTGACAGCAGAAGATTCTGCTGTTTACTTCTGTGCTCGACAAAGCACAGTGACTGAAGACAGTGGAGCAGCTGCACAAAAACCTCCACAGACAACAAACAACAATGTGATCTTAATGACATCTGGGCTTTCTCAACAAGCTGCAGAAACACTTTGGTCGTCACATTGGATTACATTTTAATTTTCTGTAAACTGTAAACAAATTAAATTACTAACGCCACCTTCATAACAACAAACCATAATTGATATTATGATATCATTATATATGATATGAGTAAAAAGAAAGACAGAAAAACATTTGATCAGAGAGTGAACTTTGGAGAGTCAGAAGATAATAACAAAGGTGAAATGTCTATTTTAGAAAAAGACTCAGTGGGTGTTATGAAATGATTAGAAATGCTAATCTTTCTAATCAGAAGAAAACTGTACATTATTTATATTGTTACACATTTCTTTCATTAGGTTTAAATTGATTTTAATAAACCTTATCAGTGTGTCAAATTTCTGAAGTGAAATAAACATTTTGAGGTTTTATTTAAATAATGTGGCAGATGTGTTTGTAGTATTAATACTCAAATATTTAATGCAAAAGAAATATTAAAAAATGTCAGATAAACTTTAATTCAACTGATTTGGAGAAAAAAACTCCTTAACACTGAGTCTAAAGTTTCACTAAATAGTAAGTCATCACAATCAACTACAGTTTTCTCCTCCCTGTGAGGAGGAGTCAATGCAAAGCTCAGATGTCTTCCACCTCTACTTATCTGACTGCAGAGAGGATGACAGAGAACAGTGGACACACAGTTTAACATGATGGACTATAGGACAGGACTGCTGCTTTTAACTATCTGCTGGGCAGGTCAACATTTACACTCATCTTAATCTGACAAAAGCTTTTATTTGTGTCACCAGCTTATTTCACTCAGTGCTGTTTTTTTTCTCTTGACAGGTGTTGATGGTCAGACTCTGACAGAATCTGAACCAGTGGTTAAAAGGCCTGGAGAGTCCCACAGATTGACCTGTACAGCCTCTGGATTCACATTCAGCAGCTACTGAGATGAACTGGGTCAGACAGGCTCCTGGAAAAGGACTGGAGTGGGTTGCCTGGATAGATGATGGTAGTGGTAGCTACAAATCCTACTCTCAGTCAGTTCAAGGAAGGCCGGTTTACCATCTCCAGAGAAAACACAGCAGACAGCAGCTGTATCTGCAGATGAACAGTCTGAAGACTGAAGACTCTGCTGTTTATTATTGTGCTCGAGAGCCACAGTGACTGGAGTTGGTTGAGCAGCTGTACAAAAACCTACAGGACTCATCTTTTAGGTTGCTGGAGTCATTTAGTTCCTTTCATAGTATTTTATATTACATAATATTTATATATGTAACTATATTTAATTCATATTATTTTATGTTCTATATATTTTTTTTTTTTTGTACAAAAATGAATATTTTTAAAAAGGTTTCAATGCAATAGCCAAATCACGATGTAGTTGCTGAAATTGAACTACAACAAATACTATATATTTTTTACAAATTCAGACACAATAATGCCTGTAAATGATGTGGAATCTAAATTGAATCATAATATGAGTGAAAAATAATGTTGCAGTTTCTTTTACAAAGTCACTAGAGGCCAGTCGGTGCCAAGTTTCTTTCTCCTCTGTTACTTAAAGGAAACTCTCTTGTCTACAAATGTAAGGAAAATCTTTCCAACACAGACTGTAGTTTCATTTAAACCATTTCTGAAGCGTGCAGGGTAATGCACGAGAGACGGAGCGGTGATCTGTCAAAATCCTACAGGACTCATATTTATAGCTGGTTTAGACCAATCAGTATTTGTATTATATTAATATTACTTCAATATGTTGTTTAAAATTATATATTTTGAATGAATGTGAATGTTATAAATACATAAAACTAAAATAAGTTCACTTATCCATATAAGGGCCAAAGAACAATCTGACTGTTGAAATTAAAGTATTAAAAATATACAATATACACTTGTAAAACTTAGTGATAAATAATATTGCAATTTCCATTTTAAAATCACTAGAGGACAGTCAGTGTCGAGTTTCTCTCTCCTCTGTTACTAAAAGAAGACACTCAGGTCTGCTGATCTCATTGATCTTAACTGACTCACACTTGAGACTCTGATGTAGTTTTTGTATTTTATCACGTTTCAGATTCATCAGTTTTCCTCTCGAGGCTTCAACTTTCTCTGTATGTTTGTGTCTTCAAACATCTGAAACACTAAAACCATTAAAACTTTAATACAAACCTGCAAACCAGCAGCATCAGACTTCAGTTTTCATACTATTTACATGATCCTGGCTGCTGTCGCTGTATTTCAGTTTGCAGAAAATACAGTCAGTATGTACAATAAGAATGCAAATAAATTAATTTAAAAAAAATTCTTCAGTGGAAAGAAAGGTGTGTTTATTCCATCAAAGTTAATCATGAATGGTTATGTATGAGGTGGTGAAAGTTAATTATCTCACATCATGAGTTTAAAATGAGTTTAAATCATTTGAAAACATGATAAACACACAGTAAATATGACGTATAGAAAGCAAAATTATTGGTGTTTGTTCAACTTGTTTCGATGGGTGCATGTAATCATTGTTAATGTTATACTGATTTTAATGAATATGTTTCATATCATCAGTAATTCATGTTAAAATTCACATTAAGAACAGTAATAATGAGTATTGTCTTTGTTGGAAATAAAAAAACATTGAGAATGCCTGAATGTTGAATTGTTGTCAGTTCAACACATTTAAGCATTAATATTTCACAGTAAAAACTAGGTAACAAAGTTAACCACCATGTCTGTGAATGCAGACATTTTCTAAATGTTGCAATTGAGTGTGTAATGAAATTAAAATATCACATGTAAAACAGAGGAGGTTTGCAGGCATGTTTTCACTCTGCAGATATAAAAACACTGAACAGACTCTTCTATTGGTTCCTGTTAGACCAACATTGATGCTTCATGTGTTTGATGTGTTTGACTACTGCTGTGTTTGATTGTATGCAAACTCAGTGAGCTTCCTTGTTACTCAGTTACTCAGCTATAAAAACTTCCCATCAGGCTGTCAGTGGAGTTCACAGCACGTCACTTTCAACATAAACCATGTTTTCTGTAGCTCTGCTGCTGCTGCTGTTGGCAGCTGGATGTGAGTCTCTCTGGATTTGTCAAAGTCAACACTTCTTCTTTTGTAACAGAACTTGATCATTTTTGACAAAACATTTTCTTTTTTCAACAGGTGTGAAGTGTGAACAGTTGACACAGCCAGCCTCTGTGACTGTGCAGCCAGGTCAACGTCTGACCATCACCTGTCAGGTCTCCTTATTCTCTCTTGGCTATGCCACAGGTTGGATCAGACAGCCTGCAGGGAAAGGGACTGGAGTGGATTGGATGGAAAAATACTGGTGGCTCCTACTATAAAGATTCACTGAAGAACAAGTTCAGTATCGACTTAGACTCTTCCAGCAACACAGTGACTCTAAACGGACAGAATGTGCAGCCTGAAGACTCTGCTGTGTATTACTGTGCCAGAAGAGACACAGTGAGAGACAATAACAGGAGAGTCGTACAAAAACTACTTCCTCTTTTTGTCAACACCACAGGGAACATTCAGTTGTCTATAAAGCATTTTTTTGAAAATAATATAAGTGTTAGTGATGAAAACTCTGGACTGAATATTGAAATCTTTGAGGTTTTTTTGACTGAATGTTTTATTCAGTTTAGTTTCAACCTACACAAATACAGAGACTTGAACATGGTTTTCTTTCTTCTCAAGAATACATTACATAATCATGTTTTCTGAGTGTTTTTCCCTCTAGCTGAGCAGTGTTTACAGATAGTAAATAAGTTAAATATTAAAAATAATCTTTCCAGTAGCATTTCAATATTTTACCATGTTAGCACTTTTTGATATTTTTGTACTTGTCTTACCTGAGATATAATGTAATGTGTAAGTTTAATGTGACAAATATTTGATATATATTGAGTATTAAATATTTCAGTTTGATGGCCACCAGCAGGAATGATCTCCTTGCATGGTCGAATTCGGTGGAATCTGTTTTTTTTTTTTTTTATCATAGATATCATATATTTTCTTAACTTGTTTATTAATTTCTATATTTTTGTTATTTGCATTATTTATTCATCCTTAAAGATATGATGTGTAGGATTTGTTGGCAACATTCAAAGTTGGCCTCTCCTCTCCGGCTCAAAGCACACACACTTCTGGTGTTGCTTACGTACTTACAGTCTGTCACCTGTCACTACATTTTTATAGAGACTCAAAGCTCAAACTGTGCTCACTGTTATTGGCTGAGAGCTGCACACCACTGTCCAAAGGTTGATGCCCAGAAACATCCAGAGAATATTCAAATAAGAAAATACAGGCAGAGGGCAGGTTCTCTGCAGATACAGACACCGCCGCCTGATACTTCCAGTGAAGGAAAATCATGTTTGTTGACTGAAGACTGCTGTTTATTATTGTGCTCGAGACTCACAGTGACTGGAGTTGGTTGAGCAGCTGTACAAAAACCTACAGGACTCCCACAGTAACATCACATGATTACTTCAAGGATTTGTTTTTCATCTCAACACTCACTGAACTGTCCAAGTCATCTACTGCTTTGTTAACTCTTCTTCATGTGATAAAAAAGAGCACGTTCATGCACATTATTTGACCAATAAACCAGCAGATATTTTACTGTGAACCAAGTTTCTCTGTTTCTGGTTTCAAACATCCACAATTTGAATCCTGAAACCTTTAAAAGTTTAAAGAAAATCCAGGACTTCTACCAGCTGTAGCAAACTCAAGTATTTCATTTAGATTATCTTACTCTCACTTCACCTGTAATTTAGATTCAGAGGACATTCACATTGACCAAAATCCTCTTATAGCACTCATCAGGTTGTTCTGAAAAATAAATGTGGTGTAAATAAAACAATTCACAGCAAAAAAAAAAAAGGAAGAGCATTATTTAAATATATTGAGTTTTGTTTTTATTTGCAGGGTTAGGGTTACTTGCAGGTGTTATACAATGGCCGCCATTAATAATCTATTCAAATACAACCATATCTTTATTTTATGGATTCACAAGTGAGTTACATTAGCTGATGTTGAAATAAAAAACAGATGCAGCTCCTCCTTTGAAACTCTAGAGGGCAGACAAAGACCAACTGTTTTAATGCTGATCACAGTCGTGGCCTCACATGGGACATACATGAAAGTAATAGCAGTGAGGAAACCACCAACATACTTACAGTTCATATTTTCATCTGTTCTCAAAGTGTCTATGATGGTTTTTAGTATAATACTTAAAGAGAGAATTAGAATTAGAGAATTGGCTGTGGAGAGAGGCTGATTGACAATTCAATATCAAATGATTTAGAAATCTCTTGTATAATTGCACTGAGTGACTCTGAAAAGGGACGAACTTGTGCACACTGAGAGAGACGGGAATGTATACTTGATATAATTTTCAAAATAAGAGCACTTTCTCCTAATCTTACCAACTAGCTTTAATGTCAGAAACTGATCATATCTTATTATACTGTCTGTTGGTGACAAGCTGTGTGCTTGAAATCAGGCACCAAATGCTCGATAATAAGAAAATATTGGGCAAAACACTCCTGTAATTAATATTTTAAAATAAGTCAGCAAGCTCAAAGTGAAGAGATCATTTCCCTTTAACTGATAAATATAAATTTAAATATTTTTGTCTCTTGAGGCAGAGTCAATGCAAATCTTGTTCTCTTCCATCTTTATTTATCTCACTGCAAACTGAACAAGAGAGATCAAACCACCAACCAGACACACACACATTTTCACAATGACTTTAGCTACATGTTTAATGTTTCTGATGATATCATCGATTTCTGCACTCTTGTTTTTCTTTGCCAAGTTTGATGTTTGTCTCTGTCCTGATCAGACTGCTTTTCTCTCCAGGTGTTTGCAGTCAGACTCTGAGTGAGTCTGAACCAGTGGTGAAGCGGCATGGAGAATCCCACAAACTGACCTGTACATATTCAGGAATATCAGATGGATGATGCTGCTATCAGCTGGATCAGACAAGCTGAAGGAAAAGGACTGGAGTGGGTTTCCCACATTTCTGCTCCAAGTGGAGCAGCAGTAAAATATTATTCTACATCAGTCCAGAATCGCTTCACCATTTCCAGAGACAGACAACAACGTGGACCAGGTGTATCTGCAGATGAACCAGCTGACGACTGAAGACTCTGCTGTTTATTATTGTGCTCGAAGGCCACAGTGATACAGGAAGCCACAGAGCTGTACACAAACCACTGCAGATGTCACTGTGACAGTCACTGATGGAAAGTGCTGTAAAAACACATTGTTTAAGTTGTTTTTAAAAATATTGCCTAATTTTTTTATTGTGCCAGTTTTTACATGGTAAAAATAATAATAAATAATAAAGATAACAAAAAGCATTTATAATATTAAAAGCATTCAAATAAATTAAATAATAATTCATATAAAGCTCCATTAATTACAAAATACTGTACATAGTCTATTGTTGAGTTATTACAAATTTTAGGTTATATTATGTTATTTGTATGATTATTTGTGTGAACACTTTTGGCCTCCCTGCTTTAATTCTGATGTTGAAATATTCAACCAATAATTGAATTTTTAGATTGATCATCCATACTAACTTATGTGAGTTTGTATTTCTATGATTAGACTTAGTTTTTTCAGTTACACATTTTCTAAGAACCAGCTGAACACTGATGTGCTTAATTTAAACACAACGATGAGCAGAAAACAGAAAACACCAATATGATGATCTTATGAGCAGGCCTTTTGCATTTTTAGTGATTGTAAAGAATCATCCTTTAAACTGAAATGAAATGATTTTATGCTCAAGTATAAAAAATACAAATACAAGAAAAGATTTTATTCTGAAATACTGTACACATCTCATCAAGAGGACTTAGAGTAGGAGGAGGGACGGCCCGCTGATTGGCCATTCACTGTCATCAGTATGTAAATTGTCTCCTTGTGTGTCGCCTCATAAGGAAGTGAAGTGTGTGTGTGTCAGTGAGAGGACAGAAGAGCTCACATCAGTTCAGCTTCAACATCAACATGTTCTCTGTAGCTCTGATACTGCTGCTGGCAGCTGGATCCTGTGAGGAGCTTTCAGTGGATTCACACTAATAAACACATTAGAAACACTCAATAGTCAGATGAATGATGGAGATAATGTTGATTTGTGTTTCCACAGGTGTGAACAGTATTGATCTCATCCAGCCAGACTCAATGGTTGTGCAGCCTGGACAGTCTTTGACCATCACCTGTCAGGTCTCTGGTTATTCTTTGACTGATGGCAGCTATGCAACAGGTTGGATCAGACAGTGTGAAGGAAAACCAATGGACTGGATTTTACATTGCCAGTGGGGTGGAGGCTACATTTTATCAAAATGATGCTCTGAAGAACAAGTTCATTTACCACACACACACATCCCATAGATTGGTGACATTAACAGGA
>CM041547.1:15414358-15438186 GCA_023238725.1 Scortum barcoo
AGCACTGAGTGAAATAAGCTGGTGACACAAATAAAAGCTTTGTCAGATTAAGATGAGTGTAAATGTTGACCTGCCCAGCAGATAGTTAAAAGCAGCAGTCCTGTCCTATAGTCCATCATGTTAAACTGTGTGTCCACTGTTCTCTGTCATCCTCTCTGCAGTCAGATAAGTAGAGGTGGAAGAGGTGGAACACCTGTCAAGAGAAAGAAAATACATAAAAAAATGTAATATCATTTGTAAAAACTGTCTTTTTGTTTGGTGCAATTAAAAAACAGAACACATCTGGAGATGTCATTGTGATCGAGCTGTGGTCATTTATTAGCATTAAAGTTGGTAAGAGATTATCATCAGGAGAACAGTAATATCTGGAGCATTAGGAGCTGTAAACTACTGAGTGAAAACAGACACTTCTTTCCTTCTCATATTTCTTCCTGTCTGTGGACATCACAGGGATAAATGTGAAAGCCAGTCCTTGTCTGCCCTCTAGATTTTTAAAACAGGGATGGCAGAGCGAGTGTTATTCACCTGTTACCACCAATGCATGCTGGGATGCACTCAAGCACCAAGATGACATAAATGAATGAACTGAGTTAAATGAATGAAATGAATAAAATAAAAAAATGAGACCACTGACACTGTGTAATATTTCCTGTTGTTTGTCATTTTTATAGTCAGCAGTGTGTACAATGAATGTCAAAGTGTTCAGGTACATGAGTTCACCCTGAGATGTGTATCAGCTGGTTGCATTAGTTCATTTTGGATGTGAGATGAACTGTTGTGCTGAGCTGCATGTCAGTAAAGAGACTGATGTGAAGGAGTTTTGAACAAGTGAACTCCTATAGAGAAATGTGACTTAGCTTAGAGTCAGAAAAAAACTGTACAGCTTCTTGAAAAAAGGTGACATGCAATTTAGTTTGGTATCAAGGCTCAGTCACTACCTGTAAACGGTCAGCAGGGCACAGGGAGGGATCCTGTGCTTCAAACAGCTCATTTGTTCTTTGACCTGCTTTCCATTGAATGGTTCACTTTTACAAACTATATCCACCTTTATTGACTTTATGCAAACACAGATTTGATCATGAATTCAGCCAATAGACTGAGATGATAAATTAAAATAATGTGGTGTTATTAATTAACATTAGTCTCTGCCTATATAATAAAAATAATTTTAATAAGATAAAAAGACTAACTTCAAATTTTTGAGTATTTTTCCTACCACTGTATGTGTGTATGTGTTCATTTGTATGTATGTATATGTATGTGTGTGGGTTAGTTACATTTCTGAACTTGTTTTCATCACTCTAGGCTGCAGCCAGTAGCAACAAGAAGAAACGCTGTGATGTCTGTGGACCCAACAAGGACAGTAAGACTCAGTACACATGCATCAAGTGCAAGAAATACATATGAAGCACACACACAGTGAAACTCATGTCCGTCATATGGTGTGTAGACCAGAACGAATTTGTTTCCAGTGTCCAAACAATACTATATGTAACATTTGTCTTTATAATTTGTTTGAGAAATGGAAATAAACCTCATTGTTGAAAATCTTCATCACATTGGTTTCAAACATTTATTTGACCATGTCTTGATTATAATTCATTTAAAAAAATCATCAAAACCAAATCATCATTTTATTGATAAATCTGATCTAGCAGTGGAAATGGAAAATATTAACCTAAATGTGCTGTCTGTATTGTTTATAACTAAGATTTAATGTGTCAACATCTGTTGAAGTTTTTTACATTAAATGTTCTGCTTCATTGTTTTAAAAACCCCTCTAATGTTGTGGGTCCACTTTGGGTGAATAACAAAAATACACAAAAATACACCACATAAGGGTTAAAGTTCTTTGTGTCATGATGCTGCAGAGTGAAAACACTAATCCCTGCCTGGAAAACAACTCTGCTTCATCTTGGCCCCAACTGAAGATGAAACATTCATTACCAGGACAACAATTCACCAGAACTGAATTTCTCAATGTTGAAATAATTTCATCCTAAAATGTGCCTGTTCACTAACAGAGATTGTTGACTGTATCTATTAACACTTTTTTCTTCTTTTATTTTGAACCATGACTGATACACACACTTTGCTTTGACAATGATTTGATAAGTCTACATTCAGACACAGTGGTAGTGGAGGAGAGATATTAATTTATCTTTAAAATGAATCCTATTTATTTGTTGGAAGCTGATTAGAGGAAATGTGTTAATGAAAAATAAAACAAATGTTAAATAAAACCAGCTGATGGAGGATAAACAAATGAGACGACTGAATGTTCCCCTGTGGTGGTGACAAAAAGAGGAAGTAGTTTTTGTACGACTCTCCTGTTATTGTCTCTCACTGTGTCTCTCTGGCACAGTAATACACAGCAGAGTCTTCAGGCTGCACATTCTGTCCGTTTAGAGTCACTGTGTTGCTGGAAGAGTCTAAGTCGATACTGAACTTGTTCTTCAGTGAATCTTTGTAGTATGAGCCTCCAGTATATTTCATTCCAATCCACTCCAGTCCTTTCCCTGCAGGCTGTCTGATCCAAGCTGTGTCCAGTAGCTGCTAACAGAATAAGAGACCTGACAGGTGATGGTCAGACGTTGACCTGGCTGCACAGTCACAGAGGCTGGCTGTGTCAACTGTTCACACTTCACACCTGTTGAAAAAAGAAAATGTTTTGTCACAAATGATCAAGTTCTGTTACAAAAGAAGAAGTGTTGACTTTGACAAATCCAGAGAGACTCACATCCAGCTGCCAACAGCAGCAGCAGAGCTACAGAAAACATGGTTTATGTTGAAAGTGACGTGCTGTGAACTCCACTGACAGCCTGATGGGAAGTTTTTATAGCTGAGTAACAAGGAAGCTCACTGAGTTTGCATACAATCAAACACATGAAGCATCAATGTTGGTCTAACAGGAACCAATAGAAGAGTCTGTTCAGTGTTTTTATATCTGCAGAGTGAAAACATGCCTGCAAATCTCCTTCTGTTTTATATGTGAATATAATAAAATATTTTAATTTCATTACACACTCAACATTTAGAAAATGTCTAGAAAATGTCCTCATTCACAGAAATGGTTAACTTAACTTTGTTTTTACTGTACTGTGAAATATCAAATGCTTAAATGTGTTGAACTGACAATTCAATTCAACATTCAGGCATTCTCAAATGTTTTTATTTCCAACAATGACAAGCTCATTATTACTGTTCTTAATGTTTTTAACTGTTCTTAATGTGAATTTTAACATGAACTGATGATATGAAACATATTCATTAAAATCAGTATAACATAACAATAACACCCATGAATTACAAATGTAACAACACTAATTCATGTAAAACTGGTAAACATTAACAACTGATGATGTATTGGAAACAAACTGAACAAGCACTAATAATTTTTATACTGTGTGTTTTGCATGTTTTCAAATGATTAAAACTCACTTACTTAAATGTGATGATTACTTTTTTGATCATTTTTTCAACATGATTTAAACTCCTTCTTAAACTCATGATTTATTTCATTTATTTACCTTTTTTTTTTCTTACATTTATTTGCCACACATTCATTTCTGTAATGATAAGAGGACAGCTTTTTTTTTGTCATTGCAGCTTTTTTTTATTAATTTATTTGCATTCTTATTGTACATACTGACTGTATTTTCTGCAAACTGAAATACAGCGACAGCAGCCAGGATCATGTAAATAGTATGAAAACTGAAGTCTGATCCTAATGGTTTGCAGGTTTTAGTGTTTCAGATGTTTGAAGACATACAGAGAAACTTGGAGCCTCGAGAGAAAAACAGCTGCTCAACTTAATCTTAAAAACTTCTTTACTGAGATGAAAACTACTGTAGTTCATGCACTGATAAGTCACTTTGTATAACAATTAAGATTTTTAATCAAATATGTATCATGAGGTGTTCACTGTTTTTTTTTTTTTTCATGTTTTCAGGTTGTCCTTCTGTTTGTCCGTCCCATTCTCATGAACACAATAACTCAGGAACACCTTGATGAAATTTCTTCAAATTTGGAACAATGAAATATTGGTGTTCAAAAGTCACAAAAAACAACAACAACAAAAAAACATTTTGACCATAACTCATCATCACTACTAGGATAGACTGCTTACATTTTCTGTCTAAAGTGAATTTCACTGTGACATTATGATGTCCTTTTTGCTAATTATTTATTGATTTGGACCAAAAAGTCCTTGTATGAGTCCACCCTCTTCACTTCTCCCTGGATGAGGGACCTCTATATATGTTATGGTTTGCTTTATGCCTTGTTGTTTTCCATTTTCTTTGCCCCGTTTTCTGTATTTTCTTGTGCCTCGTTTTCCTTGGTGTTTTTCTGCCTTGTGTGTCTTGTGTTCCTTGTATTGTCTTGTGTTCAGTTTGTTCAGTGTGTTTCTTGTGTTTGTGTGCTCCTTGTCTGTCATTCCCTGTGTCCTGTGTTTAGTTGTTTCTGGTCTCCTTTGAGTTTATCTTCTCCAGTTCTGATCACTTCCTGTTTTATTTTGTATTCCTTCCTCTCCTCACTTGTCTGCCACTTTACTTCCTGTCCTTGTGTGTTTCCCCTGCCTCTGATTATTCTGCTCCTCCCTTATTAGTTTCACCTGTCCCCTGTTAGTCTCCTCACCTGTTTCCACTTCCCTGTCCCCCACAGTGCATATACACCGGTCTCTTTCCTTTGTTCCTTGTGTTGTCGTCAATGTCACCACCTCTAGTGTGCTCCTGTTCTCCTGCCTGTTTGTTCCTGCCTGCTGTGTTTCTCTTGTTTGCCTGTGTTCCCTGTGTAGCCAAATAAAGAGTCATTTACATCTACTCTGCCTCCTGCCTCGTCTGCATCCTGGGTCCAACTGTACTTCAAGCCCTGCACCCAACCCTGATAATATATGACTCTGATATGATTCTCTCAACAAATGGTTTAAATGAAACTACAGTCTGTGTTGGAAAGATTTTCTTACTACTTTAAGTAACAGAGGAGAAAGAAACTTGACATCGACTGCCCTCTAGGGACTTTGTAAATGAAACTGCAACATTATTTTTCACTCATTATGATTCAGTTTAGATTCCACATCATTTACAGGCATTATTGTGTCTTAATTTGTAAAAAAAAAAAAAAAAATTTGTTGTAGATAAATTTCAGCAACTAGATTGTGTTGACTTTGGACCTTTGAAAAATATTCAGTGTTGTACAAAAAATAACATATATATATATATATTAAAAAATAACATATGTAGAACATAAAATAATATAAATTAGATATAAGTAAATATTTATTATGTAATATAAAATACTATGAAAGGAACTAAATGACTCCAGCAACCTAAAAGATGAGTCCTGTAGGTTTTTGTACAGCTGCTCAACCAACTCCAGTCACTGTGGCTCTCTCGAGCACAATAATAAACAGCAGAGTCTTCAGTCTTCAGACTGTTCATCTGCAGATACAGCTGCTGTCTGCTGTTTTCTCTGGAGATGGTAAACCGGCCTTGAACTGACTGAGAGTAGAAGATTCTGGCTACTGTACCACCACTGCTGATGGTTCCAGGCAACCCACTCCAGTCCTTTTCCAGGAGCCTGTCTGACCCAGGTTCATCCAGTAGCTTGCACTGAAGTGTGAATCCAGAGGCTGTACAGGTCAATCTGTGGGACTCTCCAGGCCTTTTAACCACTGGTTCAGATTCTGTCAGAGTCTGACCATCAACACCTGTCAAGAGAAAAAAAACAGCACTGAGTGAAATAAGCTGGTGACACAAATAAAAGCTTTGTCAGATTAAGATGAGTGTAAATGTTGACCTGCCCAGCAGATAGTTAAAAGCAGCAGTCCTGTCCTATAGTCCATCATGTTAAACTGTGTGTCCACTGTTCTCTGTCATCCTCTCTGCAGTCAGATAAGTAGAGGTGGAAGACATCTGAGCTTTGCATTGACTCCTCCTCACAGGGAGGAGAAAACTGGACTGTGTTTGGATTTCAGTTATTGGTAAAAGTAGAGAATGATTTAATTTGTGAAAACTGTCAAAACTTTTCTAATAATTCGGACTTTAAACGTCAGTCCAGGCAAATTTCCAAACCTTCACAACAGACCACCTACACTGTCACTGTTTTGTTGAAATAGTTTTGTCTGTTTACAATTTGAAGGGTTTGTTTGTAGAAACAAATATCAATCAAATTGGTCTTTGTTCATTCATTTTATGACTTTTTTTTTTGTTTGTTTTTTTTTTTAGAAAATAAACTAAATAAAGTCTCACTTGTTCTTTAGTTTTATTTCACACAAAAACTGCTTCAAAATTCAACCAAAGATTTGTCTGTTCATAGAGTTTCTCAATTGTACTTCCATAATTAGGCCAACAGGAATAAATCCTCATATATATAATCTTTGACATATTTTCTCAGCTGACATTTGCTCAGAGCTCTGACTGGACTTCAGCTGATCTTCATGAAGCTCTGGCAGCTCTGAGTAACTGGAGGTACTTCCACCTGACAGAGAAGAGTACACAGGTCTTTATTTTCACCTGAGCTGCTGATCTTTTAAAGTTAATGTACTTGAATTATATTTTTTAGTTCAGTACAATTATTATTTTTCACTAATATTAAATTAATATCAGATTAAATTATGTTATCATTCTAGCTCACCTTTGCTAGCTATTTGCTCTGTTCATTTTTTGTTCAGTGTACTACAATTTAATGGTTTGATTTCTACATACTAAAATTAAGATTAAGTTTAATTTAATATCCAGCTTGGGTGAGAGGCGGGGTACACCCTGGACTGTTAACCTGGACAGTTTAATTTAATATGTGAGAGGCGGGGACATAACCAATCACAGAGTTGACATATGGAGACAGACAAACCACTCACATTCACACCTATGGGCAATTTTGAGTCACCAGTTAACCTAATCTGCATGATTGTGGATTGTGCAAACTCCACACTGAAAGGGCCCCTGGCTGGCTGGTGGGTTTGAACCCAGAGCACCTCTTGCTGTGAGGCGACAGTCCAAGCCACTGCACCACCATGCTGCCTAATTACATATCTTTAGCTATCGTTAGTATCTTAACTAATATTCAGACAAAGCAAACAAAATATTTTCAGCACTTACTTTATTTTCTTGATCTGATTTAAAACACTTTATTTGCTCTCCCAAACATCAGTGCCACTAATGTAACTCAGTGTAAATATCTTAAAACAAAATATTTCAGAAACATCCTTTCAAAGTGAGGCTTGAACATGCACAGACACGACAGCAAGTGGAAATTAAAATTAACATATTTCTTTCTAAATACTTTTAATTGAGTGAAATTAATTTGTTTTATACCAGATCAGTACATTTTAAAATAAGTAGGATTTAGGAAAGAAGACAGATTAAAATATGATAGATTTTTATATTTAACACTTGGAAAGACAACAAGCAGATCCTCCTGCATACCTCTTTGGACATTATTAAAAGTGTGATAAAAATAAATCTCTTTTAAGATTAAATAGATGGGGGATGAAATGTTTTTGGCCTCCATTAATTATGCCTGTGTCATCCTGTTCCTGTTCTGTTTTTTCTTCACACTGCTTGAACATGCACACTCACTCTGATGACAATTTTTTCATTTTTAGTCTTTGAAGTCTTGTAGTCAGTATATTAAAATACTGTATATTTTACATTATAAGTGTATGTAAATCATGTTTTCCCATGTGTTTCCCTCTTGTAACAGTGAACTGGTGTTGAAATCATTTGTGGTCTGAGGGCTCCTCCTCTGGTGGCTTCATGTTACAAGTGTTCAGGCACTGAGGTTTTTGGTTTTTGTTCAGGTCTACTGACTCTTTGTGTTATTGTGTCTCTCTGGCACAGTAATACACAGCAGAGTCTTCAGGCTGCAGATTCAGTCCTTTTATAGTCACTGTTCCAGCAGAAGTGTTTCTGCTGTAGCTGAACTTGTTCTTCAAGAGCATCATTTTGATAAAAGTTGCCTCCACCTTCCACCCCACTGGTGGAAAATCCAGTCCATTGGTTTTCCTTCACACTGTCTGATCCAACCTGTTGCATAGCTGCTATCAGTCAAAGAATAACCAGAGACCTGACAGGTGATGGTCAAAGACTGTCCTCCTCACAGGGAGGAGAAAATTTTGTGGACTCGGTTAATTTAAAGTTCATCTGACTTTTTTAATTTACTTTGCATTATATATCTCAGTATTAATACCACAACCACATTTGGTACACATTTGGTACATTGTTTTCATAAAACTTCAAAATTTTATTTCAGTTCAGAAATTTGACACACTAATGAGATTTCAAATATGTTATCATCATGATTTATTTATTCTCTCTATAATTTTTTTCTGATCACCAACATCTAGTCAGATTTCTGAAAATTGTTTTATTGTCTTCCTCATCATGTTAGAATACCCACTAATGTTTAATCTCTTTTTAATCAGGGACCTTTCACCTTTTTAATTATCTTCTGATCCAGCAAAGTTCACTCTGCGATCAAATCTGAGTGTTATTTTTAGTGATATTTTAATGTCATTACGCACATCTTTCTCTTTAATTTATAAGATTTTTTTTGGTCATGAGGATCTGTTTTGAAGTTTTTAAACAGAGACATATACCTACAGTAAATAAAATACATTTATTTACACTGTTCAGCAGCATTTGGTGGACCATCCATATACTGGATATATTATGCAGAAATGTTGAAATACACTCTCAATGCCTGCTGTTAAAAATCAATAATGGGAAAATTATGAACCGTTGATACAGTAGAAATTGTTAAATGTAACACTAAAAAACAGGAAGTCACAAACCACAACATCATCTGTTTGCTTTCATAGTGTGCATGTGTGTGTTTTTAGAGGAGCTGTCATCATACTCTCCTTAGTTAGTGTCATCTGACTTCTTATCTTCTACTGCCACCTGTAGGTCTTTGTGAAAAATGTTGTGTGGAGTTTTTGTAAAGCGGCTCTGCTTCCTTTAACCAGTGTGTGTGTTTGGCACAGTAATACACAGCAGAGTCCTCTGGCTTTAAGTTGGACAGTCTCAGATACACCATGCTGTTGCTATCATCTCTACTGATTTCTGCACGTCCTCTCACACTGCTGCTGGCATAAGTGTTTCTGCTGGAAGAAGAAGAGAAGCCAACCCCGATCCACTCCAGAGCTTTTCCTGCAGGTTGTCTTATCCAGTTCATAGCACAGCAGCTAAATGTGAAGCCAGATCCCCTGCAGGAGAGACTGAGAGTCTCCCCTGGGCTTTTTCACTACTGAACTGGAAGGAATGGACAGTCTAACAGGAACCAATAGAAGAGTCTGTTCAGTGTTTTTATATCTGCAGAGTGAAAACATGCCTGCAAACCTCCTCTGTTAAATGAAAAATCATAATTAGAAATAACTACAATAACCATAAAATTGTAATTGTTGTAAAATTGTTGTAAACTATTGTAACTGTACAATATTATGTTATTTAATTTATGCAGCTTTTGTATAAAGTAATTATTTGAACACTTTTAATATTAGAAATTTTGCTGTAACTACAATATCAGCATAATTGTAGGATTTGTGGATTTCACTAATTGGAAACTAACATGTTTCTTTAGTTCAT
Source organism: Scortum barcoo (assembly GCA_023238725.1). NCBI lineage: Eukaryota > Metazoa > Chordata > Actinopteri > Centrarchiformes > Terapontidae > Scortum > Scortum barcoo. The sequence continues at coordinate 15,423,946 of CM041547.1, forward strand.
CTTAAAGTTTCAAAAATACATTTTTAATATTAAATAAACACATAAATCATGATTAAATAAAAATCTTAATATGATGGATTTCAGAATTCATCAAACATTTTGCAGACTAGTTACTATAACTGTTGCCAGTTTGCACAATAATGGTGAAAAATTAATCTTTTGATAGGAAACCAGAAAAATAAATGGTATTTTTAGCAAACACATAAACTTAATTAAAATAAAACTATAAAACTAAAAACTATTTAACATAAAATATATGTTGTTCATTGGTAGAACCCTGACAAAAACATGTTGAAATTAATAAAAATAGATGATATAAACTGACATGAATAAATGTTATAAATTTGACAAATATGAACTCATTCATTTGGTTTATTTGTTTTTTAACCTTTTGTCAAACCATCAGTAAACATGAGGTGTCAAGAAAGACACACACCATGTTTTGTATTTGTTCTTATGTATAAAGTGCTGCAGCATCAACACAAGAGATGATTAATCTGATGGGGCGAAAGACCCAAAACTCTGAATGAGGGCATATTTTAATAACAAACTTATATGAAGTGTTTTTACAGCACTTTCCTTCAGTGACTGTCACAGTGACATCTGCAGTGGTTTGTGTACAGCTCTGTGGCTTCCTGTATCACTGTGGCCTTCGAGCACAATAATAAACAGCAGAGTCTTCAGTCTTCAGACTGTTCATCTGCAGATACAGCTGCTGTCTGCTGTTTTCTCTGGAGATGGTAAACCGGCCTTGAACTGACTGAGAGTAGGATTTGCTGCTACCATCATAATAGATCCATGCAATCCACTCCAGGCCTTTTCCAGGAGCCTGTCTGATCCAGTCCATATTAGCCGTAGCTGCTGAATGTGAATCCAGAGGCTGTACAGGTCAATCTGTGGGACTCTCCAGGCCTTTTAACCACTGGTTCAGATTCTGTCAGAGTCTGACCATCAACACCTGTCACTGAGTGAAAGCTGGTGAAATAAGCTTTGTCAGATTAAGATGAGTGTAAATGTTGACCTGCCCAGCAGATAGTTAAAAGCAGCAGTCCTGTCCTATAGTCCATCATGTAAACTAAACTGTGTGTCCACTGTTCTCTGTCATCCTCTCTGCAGTCAGATAAGTAGAGGTGGAAGACATCTGAGCTTTGCAATTGACTCCTCCTCACAGGGAGGAGAAAACTGTAGTTGATTGTGATGACTTACTATTTAGTGAAACTTTAGACTCAGTGTTAAGGAGTTTTTTTCTCAAATCAGTTGAATTAAAGTTTATCTGACATTTTTTAATTTCTTTTGCATCAAATATCTGAGTATTACTACTATAAACACATCTGCCACATTATTTAAATAAAACCTCAAAATGTTTATTTCACTTCAGAAATTTGACACACTGATAAGGTTTTTATTAAAATCAATTTAAACCTAATGAAAGAAATTTGTAACAATATAAATAATGTACAGTTTTCTTCTGATTAGAAAGATTAGCATTTCTAATCATTTCATAACACCCACTGAGTCTTTTTGTAAAATAGACATTTCACCTTTGTTATTATCTTCTGATCCACCAAAGTTCACTCTGTGATCAAATGTTTTTCTGTCTTTCTTTTTATTCATTTAATATCATTTATGGTTTGTTCTTATGAATGTGGCATTTGTAATTTAATTTGTTTACAGTTTATAGAAAATTAAAGTAATCCATTGACGACCAAAGCACGACCAAAGTTTTTGCAGCTGTTGAGAAAGCCCAGATGTCATTAAGATCACATTGTTGTTTGTTGTCTGTGGAGGTTTTTGTGCAGCTGCTCCACTGTCTTCAGTCACTGTGTCTCTTCGAGCACAGAAGTAAACAGCAGAATCTTCTGCTGTCAGGCTCTCGACCTCGAGGTACTGAGTGCTGCTGGACACATCTTGAGTAAAACTGAAACGACTTTGAAAGGAGCTGGCATAGCTAGGAGAGCTCGTATGTGTATTTATCCACCCAATCCACTCCAGAGCTTTCCCTGGCCTCTGTCGTATCCAGTTGATGCTGTAGCTTGTCATGCTATAACCAGATATGATACACGACATCTTCACTTTCTCTCCAGGTCTTTTCACCTCAGAGGGAGACTGGTCCAGTTTGATCTCACTCCAAACTCCTGTAAATAAAGAAATCATGATCATCATCCATCAAAATAGAACATACTAAATGCCTAAACTATGTGATTTTTTTCTTACCATGAATAGCAACTACAAATAATAAACTCCAGGCAATCATAATTTTCATTCTATCACAAACTCTGCAATTCAGGGTTTCCTAAACAAAGTCTTTCTGTGACTTTACTTTCTATAACTCTCCACCTAAAATGATTTGACAGTTACTGTTTTTGTGTTTATAAAGAAGGAGGGGTTTGCATAGACCTCCCTCTACAGGTTTAAAATGAAAAACAGATGGACTTAAACTGCAGCTTGTGTTGTGAGTATTCAGTCTTCAGATTTTAACAAGAGAAAAACACTTTGTTAAATTTTAAATACCTGGAGGTGCAAAGAATTGTATCACAAACATACACTGCAAATATTTTTAAAATGTTGAAAATGAAAATAAATTACAATTACAGGTATTTCAGTACATAGCACAAGTATCCCACTGAATGAAACAAGACACAAGTCTTTTACATCTTTTCAAAACATTACTCCTCAGAAAAAAACAGTCCTTACTAAAAGCATCATTTTTTTAAGAAACTGTCACAATCCCTCCAACACCCTCCATTATTTCGACACCAACCTCCTGTCACCACATTTTTTAATATCTGAACTTATATACTGAGGTATTTTGCACTTGTGTGTTTAAGTTTTTAGGTCTTTTAATTTTGTTAATATTCAATTTATTCAAAATAATGTAGGTTAGAAATAAATTCAATGCACAGTAAAATTTGAACATCAACCATAAATATTTAATCAGTCTCAACTCTGTCTAGTAGGCCACAAACAGTGAAAAAGAAAAAGGAAGAGAATCAAAGCTTATTGTATCAACATTCATTTATACCATGTCCACTTAAAGTACTTTGTGTTTTGATATAGTTAATGCAGATTGAAACAGCTCTGCTGCTGAAATATTCATCATCAGGAGAACAATTTATCTGGATTAAATTTCTCAATATTGAAGTTATTTAATGACACTTCCTAAAATGTGCCCATATTTACCAAAAGAAAGTGGTGACAAATCATTTTTCTTTAACACTGAACCATTTTACTAAAACTGATTTGATATTTGGAAAGAATATTTTGTTCAGGAATATTGGAAATAAATATTAATTCAATATTAATTATTGAATTAATTGATATTGAGGCGACTGTATGTTCCCTGTGGTAGTGACAAAGAGAGGAAGTAGTTTTTGTGTGACTCCCCTATTATAGGCAGATGATCCTATAGAGAAATGTGACTTAGCTTAGAGTCAGTAAAAAACTGTAATGGTGATGGTCAGACGTTGACCTGGCTGCTGAACAGTCACAGAGGCTGGCTGTGTCAACTGTTCACACTTCACACCTGTTGAAAAAAGAAAATGTTTTGTCACAAATGATCAAGTTCTGTTACAAAAGAAGAAGTGTTGACTTTGACAAATCCAGAGAGACTCACAGGATCCAGCTGCCAGCCACAGCAGCAGCAGCAGAGCTACAGAAAACATGGTTTATGTTGAAAGTGACGTGCTGTGAACTCCACTGACAGCCTGATGGGAAGTTTTTATAGCTGAGTAACAAGGAAGCTCACTGAGTTTGCATACAATCAAACACATGAAGCATCAATGTTGGTCTAACAGGAACCAATAGAAGAGTCTGTTCAGTGTTTCAGAGTGAAAACATGCCTGCAAATCTCCCCTGCCTGTTTTAAAAGTGATATTTTAATTTCATTACACACTCAATTGTAACATTTAGAAAATGTTTCTATATTTACAGAAATGAACCTATGGTTAACTTTGTTTTTACTGTGAAATATTAATGTTTAAATGTGTTGGTTAACTAGCTTTGCATTGACTCCTCCTCACAGGGAAGAGAAAATTTTGTGGACTGTGATGACTATTTGGTGAAACTGTAGAATCAGCTTTCAATCGGTGACCTTTCACCTTTTTAATTATTTTCTGATCAAGCAAAGTTCACTCTGTGATCAAATTTTTTAAAGTGTTATTACATATGCAGAGTGAAAACATGTCTGAAAATCTCCTCTTCTTTACATGTGATATTTTCATTTCATTGCACACATCTTTTTATTTATTTGTAAGATTTTTTTTTGTTCATGAGGATGAGTTTTGAAGTTTTTCAATTTACAATTTACAGTTTACATATATTAAAAGTAACACATTCATTTACACTGCTCAGCAGCATTTGGTGGATCATCCATATAGTGGATATATTGTTTAGAAATATTTAAATATATTGTCAACATCTGCTGTTAAAAATCAATAATGGTAAAATTATGAACCATTGATACTAAAAAACAGGAAGTCACAAACCACAACATCATGTGTTTCATTGCTTTCATAGTGTGCATGTGTGTGTTTTTGGAGGAGCTGTCATACTCTCCTTAGTTAGTGTCATCTGACTTCTTATCTTCTACTGCCACCTGTAGGTCTTTGTGAAAAATGTTGTGTGGAGTTTTTGTAAAGCGGCTCTGCTTCCTTTAACCAGTGTGTGTGTTTGGCACAGTAATACACAGCAGAGTCCTCTGGCTTTAAGTTGGACAGTCTCAGATACACCATGCTGTTGATATCATCTCTACTGATTTCTGCACATCCTCTCACACTGCTTGTGTAATTTGTTTTACTTGCATCATAATAAATAAGTCCCATCCATTACAGTGCTTTTCCTGCAGGCTGTCTGATCCAGTTCATCCCATACTGACTGAAATCAAATCCAGTTCCCCTGCATGAAAGACTGAGGGCTTCCTGAGGCTTTTTCAACACTGAAGTGGAGGGAATGGACTCCAGAGCCTGGCCATTCAGACCTGCCAAAGAACCACAAGTAAAAAGACACCAGTGAGAATGAGAGAGGAATAAATGCCAGAACATTAAATGTGTACATTTTTTATCAGTATTTCAACATGAAGAAACTTACAGGGCAGACAGAGTGCTGTCAGCAGAACAGACAGTTTGTCCATCATCTTGAGACTGAAGATGTGAACTCAGCAGCTTCACACTAACCGAGAAGACAGCAAGTCAGTGTGAGGACAGAAGTAAACCCTCTGAAAACTCTGGATTTGCATTGGAGATTTTGTAGGGGAGGGGCTAAAATATTTGTATAATATATTTGATGTATTTCAAATACATCTCTAAGATAACAATACGTCACAGTTTTTACAGCATCTGTTTCTCTGAACTGCCAAAATAATTGAATTATTAAAACAAAGTTCATGTATTTAAAATGACATCTGTCATTCTGTTGAAATATTTTATTGTCTCCTATGTTCCTGTTCTCTGATGTCATCACCATCAAATATATTACATCTGTATATGTAATACATTATTTAAATAAAACCTCAAAATGTTTATTTCACTTCAGAAATTTGACACACTGATAAGGTTTATTAAAATCAATTTAAATGTAATTACCTCATGAAAAAAATGTGTAACAATATAAATAATGTAGTTTTCTTCTTATCAGAAAGATTAGCATTTCTAATAATTTCATAACACCCACTGAGTCTTTTTCTAAAATAGACATTTCACCTTTGTTATCTTCTGACTCTCCAAAGTTCACTCTCTGATCAAATGTTTTTCTGTCTTTCTTTTTATTAATTTAATATCAGTTATGGTTTGTTCTTATGAAGGTGGCATTTGTAATTTAATTTGTTTACAGTTTACAGAAAATTAAAGTAATCCATTGACGACCAAAGTGTTTTTGCAGCTGTTGAGAAAGCCCAGATTGTCATTAAGATCACATTGTTGTTTGTTGTCTGTGGAGGTTTTTGTGCAGCTGCTCCACTGTCTTCAGTCACTGTGCTTTGTCGAGCACAGAAGTTAAACAGCAGAATCTTCTGCTGTCAGGCTCTCGACCTCGAGGTACTGAGTGCTGCTGGACACATCTTCAGTCATGATGAAACGGCTTTGAAAGGAGCTGCCATAGATAGCAGAGTTTGTACCAGTGCTCATCCTTCCAATCCACTCCAGAGCTTTCCCTGGCCTCTGTCGTATCCAGTGAATAAAGTAGCTTGTCATGCTCAAACCCAGATATGATACACGACATCTTCACTTTCTCTCCAGGTCTTTTCACCTCAGAGGGAGACTGGTCCAGTTTGATCTCACTCCAAACTCCTGTAAATAAAGAAATTATTCAAGAAACTTGTACATTGTTGATTGAACATTTATAAAAGAAATAAAGCAGAATTTATTTTCTCACCATTAATAGTAACTACAAATAACAAACTCCAGATAATTGTATTTTCCATTCTGTGATAAACACTGTAGTTCAGTGCTCTCTGATCTCAGTGTTTCAGAAATATAGAAAACTGTCTCAGTGTTCTGGTCACAAGTTGCTGATGGTGTATTTATAGAGGAAGAGTTTGCATAGACCTCCCTCTACAGGTTTAAAAAGGGAACATGTGACACAGATACATTTCTATAAGTAAAGTGTCTCTCCACAACAGCAGAAATAAATATCAAAGTTCTGTCAACTAAATTTTTGAACAAATGACGATGGTAACAACAGTTTTAGTTTTTACAATCACAATCTTAGCTTACGATTAAATTAAACATAAACAGCTTTTTGTTTTTTCCTTGGCCAAACAAGAAAGGGCAAATTTACATTTATTACACAAAAATGTAGTACCCACCCAAAATTAAATCAAGAAAACATCAGATGTATCTTGGAAATCGAGCCTCTCTAAATGTCTTTTATACTGATGTCGCAGCTGTTTGTGGAAGTTGAATGAAATCTACTACTACTATACATTAAGAATAAATTTCTCTTTCTGCAAGTAACAAAAATAGTCTCTACCATTCAGTAAATTCAATAAAAACTCATTTGCATGAACTCATCAAAACACCAAATGAGCGAATATCTTTTGGAAGAACTGGTGTTCATCCCTCCAGTAGAGTTCAGACAAGCCCAGTGAGCACTGAAGCTGTTAGAGTAAAACAGAGTAAGACACTTTGTAGTGGGTTTTTCCTTTCTCACCTGTCTATATATAAACTTATTAACTCGTATAACACACCTAACATACATACACAACATAAAAGAGCCTCACCATGCTTGGCTGTCAATGTTATTACCAAAGTGAGCCATTTTTTCGACCACCGATTTGAGTTAATCTGTGGAATGAGAAGCATTAACATGGTATGCAACATAAAAATTTTCTCCTGAGGGGGTTTATTTGACTTAAGGTGTAAAAACCCTGAAGAGGGGAGAGTTTAAATGAATGAGGAGCAGACATCAAGTTTTGTTGTTTTTTTTGTTTGTTTTTTTTAAGATTGACTTTCTCTGAAATGACTTTTTGATGTATTTTAGTTCTGACTTTAAAACTTCAAATTCTGACTTAATTAAAACATTTCCACTTGATGTTATTATTATCCTTGTTTTCAGTCATCTTGTAACATAAGAACACATTTATTTACTCTCAGGTGTTTTTGTTCAAACAACAGAAAAAGAGCTGAACATCACTACTGTTTACAAATCAAAGATATTAACATTATGAATGTTTTAATTGTTCTTGTGAATTTTTCTAAATGTACTTCATGCACATTATAATTCAACTAAATATTGATTCTTTAAACAACTCGAGTTCATGGCATAAAATTCAACTTCCTAAAATGATTTGAAAGATAAATTTCACATTCAAATGAATGAATCAAATTAATTTGGCTCCAGTCACAGCTCTCACTGTGCATTATAACTGTATGAGTTCAACAATCAGTGTGAGATTTTGGAACAACTAAGCAAGGCCTGTCTGAAAATGTAAAGCACTGATCAGGGTTGCATCAAGAATTTATGTTATAAATGTTTAGACCTACTTTCTCTCTCCTTGGCCAAATAACAAAATTAACATTAGCAACATATATGTTCATTTGTCCATATATTTGAGGAGACAGAGCTTTTCTTCAGTTCATCCTTGTCAGATGTTATGTTCTATCCTCATTACATGAAAATAGAGAAACAAAAAAGCATTTCAGGCAAACCATTGTTAAAAAATGAATAACTAAAAATGTGTCATTTTCTTTTTATAATACCTGCAGTGGAAAGTCAAATGAAATCTACACAGATACATTTTAATAAATTCAACATAAAAACATTTTAAACTCATCAGAGAGTACTGTCTTTATTAATGTTCACATCTACAACATGTGTGTGTGGTTGCTGAGTATTTGTGCAGGTCTGTTGGTGGTTTGTATCACTGTGGGCTGACGTACACAGTAATACACAGCTGTGTCCTCAGGCTGCACATTCAGTCCTGTTAATGTCACCGATCTATTGGGATGTGTGTGTGTGGTAAATGAACTTGTTCTTCAGAGCATCATTTTGATAAAATGTAGCCTCCACCCCGGCGAATGTAAAATCCAGTCCATTGGTTTTCCTTCACACTGTCTGATCCAACCTGTTGCATAGCTGCCATCAGTCAAAGAATAACCAGAGACCTGACAGGTGATGGTCAAAGACTGTCCAGGCTGCACAACCATTGAGTCTGGCTGGATGAGATCAATACTGTTCACACCTGTGGAAACACAAATCAACATTATCTCCATCATTCATCTGACTATTGAGTGTTTCTAATGTGTTTATTAGTGTGAATCCACTGAAAGCTCCTCACAGGATCCAGCTGCCAGCAGCAGTATCAGAGCTACAGAGAACATGTTGATGTTGAAGCTGAACTGATGTGAGCTCTTCTGTCCTCTCACTGACACACACACACTTCACTTCCTTATGAGGCGACACACAAGGAGACAATTTACATACTGATGACAGTGAATGGCCAATGGCAGCGGGCCGTCCCTCCTCCTACTCTAAGTCCTCTTGATGAGATGTGTACAGTATTTCAGAATAAAATCTTTTCTTGTATTTGTATTTTTTATACTTGAGCATAAAATCATTTCAGTTTAAAGGAGTGATTCTTTACAATCACTCAATGTTGTTTCACTAAAAATGCAAAAGGCCTGCTCATAAGATCATCATATTGGTGTTTTCTGCTCATCGTTGTGTTTAAATTAAGCACATCAGTGTTCAGCTGGTTCTTAGAAAATGTGTAACTGAAAAAACTAAGTCTAATCATAGAAATACAAACTCACATAAGTTAGTATGGATGATCAATCTAAAAATTCAATTATTGGTTGAATATTTCAACATCCAGAATTAAAGCAGGGAGGCCAAAAGTGTTCACACAAATAATCATACAAATAACATAATATAACCTAAAATTTGTAATAACTCAACAATAGACTATGTACAGTATTTTGTAATTAATGGAGCTTTATATGAATTATTATTTAATTTATTTGAATGCTTTTAATATTATAAATGCTTTTTGTTATCTTTATTATTTATTATTTATTACATTATTTTTACCATGTAAAAACTGGCACAATAAAAAAATTAGGCAATATTTTTAAAACAACTTAAACAATGTGTTTTTACAGCACTTTCCATCAGTGACTGTCACAGTGACATCTGCAGTGGTTTGTGTACAGCTCTGTGGCTTCCTGTATCACTGTGGCCTTCGAGCACAATAATAAACAGCAGAGTCTTCAGTCGTCAGCTGGTTCATCTGCAGATACACCTGGTCCACGTTGTTGTCTCTGGAAATGGTGAAGCGATTCTGGACTGATGTAGAATAATATTTACTGCTTCCACTTGGAGCAGAAATGTAGGCGGAAAACCCTGGAGTGGGTACTCCAGTCCTTTTTCCTTCAGCTTGTCTGATCCAGCTGATATCAGCATTCACCATCTGATATTCCTGAATATGTACAGGTCAGTTTGTGGGATTCTCCATGCCGCTTCACCACTGGTTCAGACTCACTCAGAGTCTGACTGCAAACACCTGGAGAGAAAAGCAGTCTGATCAGGACAGAGACAAACATCAAACTTGGCAAAGAAAAACAAGAGTGCAGAAATCGATGATATCATCAGAAACATTAAACATGTAGCTAAAGTCATTGTGAAAATGTGTGTGTGTCTGGTTGGTGGTTTGATCTCTCTTGTTCAGTTTGCAGTGAGATAAATAAAGATGGAAGAGAACAAGATTTGCATTGACTCTGCCTCAAGACAAAAATATTTAAATTTATATTTATCAGTTAAAGGGAAATGATCTCTTCACTTTGAGCTTGCTGACTATTTTAAAATATTAATTACAGGAGTGTTTTGCCCAATATTTTCTTATTATCGAGCATTTGGTGCCTGATTTCAAGCACACAGCTTGTCACCAACAGACAGTATAATAAGATATGATCAGTTTCTGACATTAAAGCTAGTTGGTAAGATTAGGAGAAAGTGCTCTTAGTTTTGAAAATTATATCAAGTATACATTCCCGTCTCTCTCAGTGTGCACAACTTCGTCCCTTTTCAGAGTCACTCAGTGCAATTATACAAGAGATTTCTAAATCATTTGATATTGAATTGTCAATCAGCCTCTCTCCACAGCCAATTCTCTAATTCTAATTCTCTCTTTAAGTATTATACTAAAAACCATCATAGACACTTTGAGAACAGATGAAAATATGAACTGTAAGTATGTTGGTGGTTTCCTCACTGCTATTACTTTCATGTATGTCCCATGTGAGGCCACGACTGTGATCAGCATTAAAACAGTTGGTCTTTGTCTGCCCTCTAGAGTTTCAAAGGAGGAGCTGCATCTGTTTTTTATTTCAACATCAGCTAATGTAACTCACTTGTGAATCCATAAAATAAAGATATGGTTGTATTTGAATAGATTATTAATGGCGGCCATTGTATAACACCTGCAAGTAACCCTAACCCTGCAAATAAAAACAAAACTCAATATATTTAAATAATGCTCTTCCTTTTTTTTTTTGCTGTGAATTGTTTTATTTACACCACATACTTATTTTTCAGAACAACCTGATGAGTGCTATAAGAGGATTTTGGTCAATGTGAATGTCCTCTGAATCTAAATTACAGGTGAAGTGAGAGTAAGATAATCTAAATGAATACTTGAGTTTGCTACAGCTGGTAGAAGTCCTGGATTTTCTTTAAACTTTTAAAGGTTTCAGGATTCAAATTGTGGATGTTTGAAAGCCAGAAACAGAGAAACTTGGTTCACAGTAAAATATCTGCTGGTTTATTGGTCAAATAATGTGCATGAACGTGCTCTTTTTTATCACATGAAGAAGAGTTAACAAAGCAGTAGATGACTTGGACAGTTCAGTGAGTGTTGAGATGAAAAACAAATCCTTGAAGTAATCATGTGATGTTACTGTGGGAGTCCTGTAGGTTTTTGTACAGCTGCTCAACCAACTCCAGTCACTGTGAGTCTTCGAGCACAATAATAAACAGCAGTCTTCAGTCAACAAACATGATTTTCCTTCACTGGAAGTATCCGGCGGTGTCTGTATCTGCAGAGAACCTGCCCTCTGCCTGTATTTTCTTATTTGAATATTCTCTGGATGTTTCTGGGCATCAACCTTTGGACAGTGGTGTGCAGCTCTCAGCCAATAACAGTGAGCACAGTTTGAGCTTTGAGTCTCTATAAAAATGTAGTGACAGGTGACAGACTGTAAGTACGAAGCAACACCAGAAGTGTGTGTGCTTTGAGCCGGAGAGGAGAGGCCAACTTTGAATGTTGCCAACAAATCCTACACATCATATCTTTAAGGATGAATAAATAATGCAAATAACAAAAATATAGAAATTAATAAACAAGTTAAGAAAATATATGACATCTATGATAAAAAAAAAAACAGATTCCACCGAATTCGACCATGCAATGGAGATCATTCCTGCTGGTGGCCATCAAACTGAAATATTTAATACTCAATATATATCAAATATTTGTCACATTAAACTTACACATTACATTATATCTCAGGTAAGACAAGTACAAAAATATCAAAAAGTGCTAACATGGTAAAATATTGAAATGCTACTGGAAAGATTATTTTTAATATTTAACTTATTTACTATCTGTAAACACTGCTTAGAGGGAAAAACACTCAGAAAACATGATTATGTAATGTATTCTTGAGAAGAAAGAAAACCATGTTCAAGTCTCTGTATTTGTGTAGGTTGAAACTAAACTGAATAAAACATTCAGTCAAAAAAACCTCAAAGATTTCAATATTCAGCAGGTGATGGTCAGAGTTTTCATCACTAACACTTATATTATTTTCAAAAAAATGCTTTATAGACAACTGAATGTTCCCTGTGGTGGTTGACAAAAAGAGGAAGTAGTTTTTGTACGACTCTCCTGTTATTGTCTCTCACTGTGTCTCTTCTGGCACAGTAATACACAGCAGAGTCTTCAGGCTGCACATTCTGTCCGTTTAGAGTCACTGTGTTGCTGGAAGAGTCTAAGTCGATACTGAACTTGTTCTTCAGTGAATCTTTATAGTAGTGAGCCAGCCTCCAGTATTTTTCCATTCCAATCCACTCCAGCCCTTTCCCTGCAGGCTGTCTGATCCAACCTGTGCTCCTAGCATAGCCAAGAGAATAAGGAGACCTGACAGGTGATGGTCAGACGTTGACCTGGCTGCACAGTCACAGAGGCTGGCTGTGTCAACTGTTCACACTTCACACCTGTTGAAAAAAGAAAATGTTTTGTCAAAAATGATCAAGTTCTGTTACAAAAGAAGAAGTGTTGACTTTGACAAATCCAGAGAGACTCACATCCAGCTGCCAACAGCAGCAGCAGAGCTACAGAAAACATGGTTTATGTTGAAAGTGACGTGCTGTGAACTCCACTGACAGCCTGATGGGAAGTTTTTATAGCTGAGTAACAAGGAAGCTCACTGAGTTTGCATACAATCAAACACATGAAGCATCAATGTTGGTCTAACAGGAACCAAATAGAAGAGTCTGTTCAGTGTTTTTATATCTGCAGAGTGAAAACATGCCTGCAAACCTCCTCTGTTTTACATGTGTCATATATTTTAATTTCATTACACACTCAATTGCAACATTTAGAAAATGTAATACCGAAAGGACAAGATCGGATGTCTGCATTCACAGAACATGGTAGGTGGCTTGGGCACTAACTTAGTTTTTACTGTGAAATATTAATGCTTAAATGTGTCCCGGACCAAGCGGATGAAGAAGATGAAGAAAGAAGAAGATGTGTTGAACTGACAACAATTCAACATTCAGGCATTCTCAATGTTTTTTTATTTCCAACAAAGACAATACTCATTATTACTGTTCTTAATGTGAATTTTAACATGAATTACTGATGATATGAAACATATTCATTAAAATCAGTATAACATTAACAATGATTACATGCACCCATCGAAACAAGTTGAACAAACACCAATAATTTTGCTTTCTATATACGTCATATTTACTGTGTGTTTATCATGTTTTCAAATGATTTAAACTCATTTTAAACTCATGATGTGAGATAATTAACTTTCACCACCTCATACATAACCATTCATGATTAACTTTGATGGAATAAACACACCTTTCTTTCCACTGAAGAATTTTTTTTTAAATTAATTTATTTGCATTCTTATTGTACATACTGACTGTATTTTCTGCAAACTGAAATACAGCGACAGCAGCCAGGATCATGTAAATAGTATGAAAACTGAAGTCTGATGCTGCTGGTTTGCAGGTTTGTATTAAAGTTTTAATGGTTTTAGTGTTTCAGATGTTTGAAGACACAAACATACAGAGAAAGTTGGAAGCCTCGAGAGGAAAACTGATGAATCTGAAAACGTGATAAAATACAAAAACTAAATACATCAGAGTCTCAAGTGTGAGTCAGTTAAGATCAATGAGATCAGCAGACCTGAGTGTCTTCTTTTAGTAACAGAGGAGAGAGAAACTCGACACTGACTGTCCTCTAGTGATTTTAAAATGGAAATTGCAATATTATTTATCACTAAGTTTTACAAGTGTATATTGTATATTTTTAATACTTTAATTTCAACAGTCAGATTGTTCTTTGGCCCTTATATGGATAAGTGAACTTATTTTAGTTTTATGTATTTATAACATTCACATTCATTCAAAATATATAATTTTAAACAACATATTGAAGTAATATTAATATAATACAAATACTGATTGGTCTAAACCAGCTATAAATATGAGTCCTGTAGGATTTTGACA
>CM041547.1:15438686-15478686 GCA_023238725.1 Scortum barcoo
TGTAGCTACCACTACCATCATCTATCCAGGCAACTCTCACTCCAGTCCTTTTCCAGGAGCCTGTCTGACCCAGTGCATATCGTAGCTGCTGAATGTGAATCCAGAGGCTGTACAGGTCAATCTGTGGGACTCTCCAGGCCTTTTAACCACTGGTTCAGATTCTGTCAGAGTCTGACCATCAACACCATGTCAAGAGAAAAAAACAGCACTGAGTGAAATAAGCTGGTGACACAAATAAAAGCTTTGTCAGATTAAGATGAGTGTAAATGTTGACCTGCCCAGCAGATAGTTAAAAGCAGCAGTCCTGTCCTATAGTCCATCATGTTAAACTGTGTGTCCACTGTTCTCTGTCATCCTCTCTGCAGTCAGATAAGTAGAGGTGGAAGACATCTGAGCTTTGCATTGACTCCTCCTCACAGGGAGGAGAAAACTGTAGCTTATTGTGATGACTTACTATTTAGTGAAACTTTTGAGTCAGTGTTAAGGAGTTTTTTTCTCCAAATCAGTTAAATTAAAGTTTATCTGACTTTTTTTTTATTTTAATTGCATTAAATATCTGAGTATTAATACTACAACCACATTTGCAACATTATTTTCATAAAACTTCAAAATTGTATCTCAGTTCAGAAATTTGACACACTAATGAGATTTATTCAGATTATTTCAAATATGATTTATCATCATGATTCATTTACTCTCTACAGTTTTTTTCTGATCACCAACATCTAGTCAGACTTCTGAAAATTGTTTTATTGTCATCTTATCATGTTAGAATACCCACTAATGTTTTGAATCTTGAATTTCTAATCAGGGATCTTTCACCTTTTTAATTATCTTCTGTGATCAAATTTGAGTGTTATTATTATAAAGTGTTATATCTGCAGAGTGAAACATGTCTGGAAATCTCCTCTACTTTACATATAATATTTTAATGTCATTACACACATCTTTCTCTTTAATTTGTAAGATTGTTTTTGGTCATGAGGATGAGTTTTGAAGTTTTTCAACAGAGACATATATTTACAGTAGGGTTAGGGCTCAGCAGCATTTGGTGGGCCATCCATGTACTGGATATATTATGCAGAAATGTAAAACACTCTCAACACCTGAGCACACAAGGGCCCTCAGCCATGAGGGAAAAAGTAATTATCCAATCAAATGAATGAAATAGATGTGATTGGCAAGCAAGAGACAATGCACTGTGTTGATTGGCTAATGGTCACGGTGGGTGGGTCTAGAGAACAGGTGGTTTACATGGCACAGATCCTGTATCAGTTTTTCTTAACGTAAAGTCAAGGTTAAAAACAGTGAGATTAATTTGTACCTGACCCCCTGTCAGTGAGGTTGTGAGAAATATACGGGAAAAAGCGAGCGAAAAAAAGAAAATGCAGCGGAAAATGGAGGCATCAGCCAAAAGCTCAGCAGGGCTGTCAAAAGAAAGAAAAAAAAAGGAAAAGGAAGAGAAAGAAGCGGACACAATAAAAAAAAACGTACCGCCGATAAGAAAAAAATGAAGCTGAGTGAAGAAGAGACGGAGGATGTTGCTGGCTTGTGAGAGCCCACAGCCTCAGATAGCTCGTCAGAATAACCCAGTTTGGAGGCATCAAGCTCCAGCAGGTCCGCACTGCCTCAGCCAGGTGAACAAAGTGAGGAGAATGACAGCACAGAGGGAGAAGGAAAGGATGAATAGTACTTCTAAAGGTGAGCATCATTTGATAAAGCTGTCTGCGTGCTGAGCTGCATATTTTGTAGATGAGTTTATTTGATATGATGTCTGTATAACGTGTATTAGCATCACTGTGGTAGGATGTTGTTGTGTGTGTTAGGGTCAGTTTGTCAAGTTCATGGTGTGTTGGCTTTTGCAGTTCTGTGTGAAGCTTTCTAGTGTACTTAGTGAGCCTTATTTAATAACCTGCATTCAGATGTGCTGTGTGATTACCATAAAGGTCAGCTGGGCTGTAAAAACTGCTAACTAGTAGTCTAGAGTCATACACTGCCCTTGCATGATTTACCTTGTCTTGTAGACTTGTAGCTAAATGTTGGCATTATTGGTCTGTTGAACTGCATAGGCACACCTGCTCAGCTGAACTGGTTATTCAGCCATTGACCAATAGGGGATTGATTATGGTCTGGTGGATTCAAAATAATTAAGGTGGCTAATCTTCCACAATCATAATCAGCTATCCTCCTGCCTGCATCCCAGTCAGCTGGCATCCAGCAAGTTTGGCTGGGGTCTCTAAACCTCCCAGCAACCTGCCTGCCCAGATCCAGCTAGCCAGCAGTCTCTCTGGGATGGGACTCGCTTGGCTATCTTCTCTGGTTCCTCTCCATTGGCGCAGTCCGGTCGACATCACTTCCTGTGTCTCCGTGGGCGACCCGGCCAACATCAACACCTGGGTCCTCTCTGTTGCTGGTCCGGCCAACATCATCTCCTGAGTCTCCGTTCCTGCTCTGTTCATGTCCTGTTCATGTCCTGTGCCTGCCTGCTATCTACCCGTTAAATAAAAACTTCTGCATCTGCTCTGATGCCGTCCTGTTCTGCATTTGGGTCCTACCTTGCCTCACCTAACACGACAGCTGCGACAAATACGTTAATAGAAGCTGATCAGAGGAAATTTATTAATGAAATTTAAAACACATGTTAAATAAAAACAGCAATGGATGATAAATGATATTGAAACAACTGAATGTTCCTGATGGTGGCGACAAAAAGAGGAAGTAGTTTTTGTAACGACTCTCCTGTTATTGTCTCTCACTGTGTCTCTTCTGGCACAGTAATACACAGCAGAGTCTTCAGGCTGCACATTCAGTCCGTTTAGAGTCACTGTCTTGCTGGAAGAGTCTAAGTCGATACTGAACTTGTTCTTCAGTGAATCTTTGTAGTGTGAGCCTCCAGTATATTTCATTCCAATCCACTCCAGTCCTTTCCCTGCAGGCTGTCTGATCCAAGCTGTGTAGTAGCTGCCCACAGAATAAGAGACCTGACAGGTGATGGTCAGACGTTGACCTGGCTGCACAGTCACAGAGGCTGGCTGTGTCAACTGTTCACACTTCACACCTGTTGAAAAAAGAAAATGTTTTGTCACAAATGATCAAGTTCTGTTACAAAAGAAGAAGTGTTGACTTTGACAAATCTAGAGAGACTCACATCCAGCTGCCAACAGCAGCAGCAGAGCTACAGAAAACATGGTTTATGTTGAAAGTGACGTGCTGTGAACTCCACTGACAGCCTGATGGGAAGATTTTATAGCTGAGTAACAAGGAAGCTCACTGAGTTTGCATACAATCAAACACATGAAGCATCAATGTTGGTCTAACAGGAACCAATAGAAGAGTCTGTTCAGTGTTTTTATATCTGCAGAGTGAAAACATGCCTGCAAACCTCCTCTGTTAAATGAAAAATCATAATTAGAAATAACTACAATAACCATAAAATTGTAATTGTTTTAAAACTGTAAACTATTGTAACTACAATATTATACGTTATTTAATTGATGCAGCTTTTATATGAAGTATTTATTTGAACACTTTTAATATTAGAAATATTATTAGAAATGAGAAATTTGTTATCTTTTTAACCATGTAAAAACTTTGTTAAAACCCTGAGACAAACATGTTGAAATTAATAAAAATAGATTACATAATAACTGACATGAATTAATGTTGTTATAAATTTAATAAATATAAAATTGTCAAAGCAGCTACACTTGTTTAAAATTGATTAAAACTTTGTTGCTTTGGTCCTTTGTCAAACCATCAGTAAACATGAGGTGTCAAGAAAGACACACACCATGTTTTGTATTTGTTCTTATGTATAAAGTGCTGCAGCATCAACACAAGAGATGATTAATCTGATGGAGGCGAAAGATCCAAAACTCTGAATGAGGGCATATTTTAATAACAACTTATATGAAGTGTTTTTACAGCACTTTCCTTCAGTGACTGTCACAGTGACATCTGCAGTGGTTTGTGTACAGCTCTGTGGCTTCCTGTATCACTGTGGCCTTCGAGCACAATAATAAACAGCAGAGTCTTCAGTCGTCAGCTGGTTCATCTGCAGATACACCTGGTCCACGTTGTTGTCTCTGGAAATGGTGAAGCGATTCTGGACTGATGTGGAATAATATTTATCGCTTCCACTTGGAGCAGAAATGTGGGAAACCCACTCCAGTCCTTTTCCTTCAGCTTGTCTGATCCAGCTGATATCAGCATTGCATTATCTGATATTCCTGAATATGTACAGGTCAGTTTGTGGAGATTCTCCATGCCGCTTCACCACTGGTTCAGACTCGCTCAGAGTCTGACTGCAAACACCTGGAGAGAAAAGCAGTCTGATCAGGACAGAGACAAACATCAAACTTGGCAAAGAAAAACAAGAGTGCAGAAATGTGTATTCACCAGAAATCGATGATATCATCAGAAACATTAAACATGTAGCTAAAGTCATTGTGAAAATGTGTGTGTGTCTGGTTGGTGGTTTGATCTCTCTTGTTCAGTTTGCAGTGAGATAAATAAAGATGGAAGAGAACAAGATTTGCATTGACTCCGCCTCACACTAAGATTTAAATTTACATTTATCTACTGAGGGATGTGATCTACTTAACCCTGAGCTTGTTGATCATTTTAAAATTGTAATTACAGGAGTGTTTTGCCCAAGTATTTGCTTATTAATTGTGTTTTAATTGAGGCCTCAGGGCTGGTTGAACAAAACACACTAAAGAAATGGAAATGAGTGCTCCAGCATTTGGTGCCTATTTTAAGCATACAGCTTGTAACCAACCAACAGACAGTTTAACAATATATGATCCATTTCTTACATTCATTAATGACACACAGCACAGCTGAACAGATTATTGTGATTCATTTTTAGTCATTTATGGCTGGAAGTGAGAGGAAAAAATAGTCAAACAAACAAACAGGATTCTGTCCATCTAAACCATCCAGACTGTCTTGTTTCATGTTGACAGCTTTTCTTAGCTCATTGGACAAGACAGGTCATAACTCATGTGTACAGACATTCACACAAATGAAAAAGTTAGAATAGTCATTTTATCTAAATTTCACAGGTGCTGACAAGGTGAGAAAACCATGACAGACACTCTGAGAATGAAAATATGAAGTGTGTTTGTGGTTTCCTCACTGCCATTATTTTCATGTATGTTTAGACCATTACTGTGATCAGGATTAAAAACAGTCATTGTCTGCCCTCCAGAGTTTAAAGGAGGGACTGCTTTTCTGTTTCATCATAATGTTGAACTCACTTGTGAATGACTAAAATCAAATGTAGATTTGAATGTGTGTCAATATCCAATCCACAGCCTCCAATCTACTCAGGTTTTTTACATAATTTAGATACATTTTCATGGATGTTTAAAAAGAAACATATCTTCAGTAGTCAAGAAAAAAATGTTTTGTGATTTACAGTCTCTGCAGGTCGGACTACAGTGGATTTCACTCTGAGCAAAGTTCATCGTCAGTCTTCAGACGGCAGCTCAGATATTTAGAAAAACCTTTGAACAAACAGTTGCTGTTTATATGTGTGTGATTATCTTTGAGGATTGTTCTGAATGAAGCTCTAAATCTCTGTTACTGAAAAGAAACATGATTTGTAACTTGTTATTTCAAACTGTTCAGATAATGTTTAAAGTTTAATTAAAATATCAGTGGTTACCAAAAAATGATGTTTGGGTGAGAATGTGATGTAATGTGTTTGATTGTTAATTGACCATTCGTTCAGTGGAAAACTACTTGTCAAAGTCCTGACATGCTTCAGTGCTTCTCATACAGAGATCAGTGTTGTTCAGTTTTTGTACAGCTCTGTAGTCTGGTGTGTCACTGTGCCTCTCTTGCACAATAATAAACTGCAGAGTCTTCTTGTTTTACACTCCTCACCTCTAAGTACACAAGATTTTGGGAAGTGTCTTTGTGCATCTTTGTGCATCAGTGTCAATTTGCATTTTAATAGTTGGAGGTTTTGGAGATCCAGTAAAGACTGAATCTGTGTGAAAAGGAGGAGAGTTGCACTCTGAGAGAGACAGTGAGTTAAAAACAGACTAAGACACCAACTATAAAGATGTTGTTCAGCGTTTCTCCTTTGTTGAGTGTGTCTGTCCAGTTTTTCACATGTGTACATTGAATGTAGATTTAATAATGTGTGGTGTGTAGTGAGAGAGAACTTCTCTCAAATAAATGAACACATGAAGCTGCAGTCACTGCTGATCCAGCACTTCAAATGTTCAGTTTGTGTTGTGGTTGAAGCGAGCTCACAAAGGGTGTGAGTATAAACTGTAGTCCAGTCCAGGGAGTGTCCGTCAAGTTAAGATGAATGAAAACAACAGACATGAGAGTCTCCTTATAGTGACAGAGGAGAGAGAAACTTGACACTGACTGCCCTCTAGTGTTTCTATAAAGGGCAGCTGCAACATTATTTTGAACTCCCAAATGAGATAATATATATGTCAATTAATGTGGTTCAAATGTGTACATGTAGTATTTCTTTTTATTTAATACTTTGTCAATGATGCTATTGGGAGGAAGTGATCATTTCAGTGTGATATTTTTATCTATAAAAAAAAAACCCTCTCATTATGAGAAATGTGTCAGAGATTAAATAAAAATATAATTCTTTTTCAGGATCTACCAGCCCATTGACAATGAGTCCTGTAGGTTTTTGTACAGCTGCTCAACCAACTCCAGTCACTGTGGAATCTCGAGCACAATAATAAACAGCAGAGTCTTCAGTCTTCAGACTGTTCATCTGCAGATACACCTGCTGTCTGCTGTTTTCTCTGGAGATGGTAAACCGGCCTTGAACTGACTGAGAGTAGTATTTGGTGCTACCACCATCACTGCTGATCTGTGCAACCCACTCCAGTCCTTTTCCAGGAGCCTGTCTGACCCAGGCCATCCAGTAGTTAACAAAGTGGCAAACAAAGATAAGTAGAGGTGGAAGACATCTGAGCTTTGCATTGACTCCTCCTCACAGGGAGGAGAAAATTTTGTGGACTGTGATGACTATTTGGTGAAAATGTGGAATCAGTCTTCAGGAGATTTTCCTCCAAGTCAGTTAAGGTTTATCTCACTCTTTTTTATTTCCTTTGCATTATCTATCTGAGAATACCACAACCACATTTGGTACATTATTTTCATAAAAACATAAAACAAAATTTTTATCTTAGTTCAGAAATTTGACACACTAATGAGATTCATCATCATGATTTATTTTAGTCTGTGCAGTTTTGTTCTGATCACCAACATCTAGTCAGACTTCTGAAAAGTGTTTTAGTCACCTCATCATGTTACAACACCCGCTAATATTTTTGAATCTATTTTTAATCGGGGACCTTTCACCTTTTTAATTATCTTCTGATACAGCAAAGTTCACTCTGTGATCAAATGTTTTTAAGTGTTATTATATCTGCAGAGTGAAAACATGTCTGGAAATCTCCTCTTCTTTACATGTTTCATTTCATTGCACACATCTTTTTATTTAATTTGTAAGATTTTTTTTGTTCATGAGAATGAGTTTTGCAGTTTTTCTATTTACAGTAAGTAAAATACATTAATTTACACTGCTCAGCAGCATTTGGTGGATCATCCGATATAGTGGATATATTATTTAGAGAATGTTTAAATATATTCTCAACACCTGCTGTTAAAAATCAATAATGGTAAAATTATGAACCATTGATACTAAAAAACAGGAAGTCACAAACCACAACATCATCTGTTGCTTTCATAGTGTGCATATGTGTGTTTTTAGAGGAGCTGTCATACTCTCCTTAGTTAGTGTCATCTGACTTCTTAGTTGTGCACCAGGGCCTCGCACTAATCTTTCCATTCTGGTTAGAGAGCGTTTGTGCTGTTCTCCGAAGGGAGTAGTACACACCATTGTAGGAAATCTTTTCTTGGGAATTTCTCACATGGAATAGCCTTCATTTCTCAGAACAAGAATAGACTGTCGAGTTTCAGAAGAAAGTTCTCTTTTTCTGGCCATTTTGAGAGTATAATCGAACCCATAAATGCTGATGCTCCAGATACTCAATTAGCTCAAAGGAAGGCCAGTTCAGATCAGCTGTGCTAACATAATAGCACAAGGGTTTTCTAATCATCAATTAGCCTTTCAACATGATTAGCTAACACAATGTACCATTAGAACACAGGAGTGATGGTTGCTGGAAATGGGCCTCTGTACCCCTTTGTAGATATTCCATTAAAAATCAGCTGTTTCCAGCTAGAATAGTCATTTACCACATTCAACAATGTCTAGACTGTATTTCTGATTAATTTAATGTTATCTTCATTGAAAAAAACTGCTTTTCTTTCAAAAATAAGGACATTTCTAAGTGACCCCAGACTTTTGAACGGTAGTGTATATATTGTAGAAATTGTCAAATGTAACACTAAAAAACAGGAAGTCACAAACCACAACATCATCTGTTGCTTTCATAGTGTGCATGTGTGTGTTTTTAGAGGAGCTGTCATACTCTCCTTAGTTAGTGTCATCTGACTTCTTATCTTCTACT
Source organism: Scortum barcoo (assembly GCA_023238725.1). NCBI lineage: Eukaryota > Metazoa > Chordata > Actinopteri > Centrarchiformes > Terapontidae > Scortum > Scortum barcoo. Next base: position 15,447,212 of record CM041547.1, read on the forward strand.
GCCACCTGTAGGTCTTTGTGAAAAATGTTGTGTGGAGTTTTTGTAAAGCGGCTCTGCTTCCTTTAACCAGTGTGTGTGTTTGGCACAGTAATACACAGCAGAGTCCTCTGGCTTTAAGTTGGACAGTCTCAGATACACCATGCTGTTGCTATCATCTCTACTGATTTCTGCACGTCCTCTCACACTGCTGGCATAATCTGTTCTACTTGCATCGCTGTAAACACGTCCGCAGCAGCTAAATGTGAAGCCAGATCCCCTGCAGGAGAGACTGAGAGTCTCCCCGGGCTTTTTCACTACTGAACTGGAAGGAATGGACTCCATCCTCTGACCTGTACAACCTGATGAGATGAAAGGAGAGAGGAAGCACAGAAGAAAGTGAGACAGTCATCTGGGAAGTTTTCTGCTCTCACTGACTGACCATCAGTCCATGTTGTCTGATGAAAGATCAAACAGCAAGAAGCAGGAGAAGTCACAGGGCAGAGAGAGAGCAACCAGCAGAAGAGTGAGTGTGTTCATCATCCTGAGGCTGGAGATGTGACCTCTGATGCTCCACACAAAGTACAAGAGCAGTCAGCAGGACACAAGTACACTGCACAGACTGAAGATTTGCATCAGGATATCATGGGGAGGAAGTGGCTCCTGTACATGCTCCTGTCCAATTAACTATTCATATTTTAAAACTGCTGTGTCCAGAAAACTTTTTATAAGAAAGATAAGATTAGACATTAAAAAAAGAAAACTTATGTATTTTTCAGGTCTTTTGATTTCATATATTTTTGTTGTGAATGACAAAGCTGTGTGCTTGATGAGTGTTTGGTCTGTATGTACTGCATTAGGAGTGTAATTTATAACAAACATGATTTTACTTTAAAAAAAAACAAACAAACAACATAGAGACTATTATTGTATTTTCTTATTTGAATATTCTCCAGATGTTTCTGGGCATCAACCTTTGGACAGTGGTGTGCAACTCTCAGCCAATAACAGTGAGCACAGTTTGAGCTTTGAGTCTCTATAAAAATGTAGTGACAGGTGACAGACTGTAAGTACGTAGCAACACCAGAAGTGTGTGTGCTTTGAGCCGGAGAGGAGAGGCCAACTTTGAATGTTGCCAACAAAGCCCAAAATCTACACATCATACCTTTAAGGATGAATAAATAATGTAAATAAACAGTACAAATAAAACAACAGATAAATAAATAAAAATTAATAAACAAATTGACAAAATATATGACATCTATGATAAAAACAAATACAGATTAGACTGAATTCGACTGTGCGAGGAGATCATTCCTGCCAGTGACCATCAAACTGAACAATTTAATGCTAAATATATATCAAATATTTGTCATATTGTTTGGACTCAAATCAGGTTAGACAAGAATAAAAAACATTTAAAAAATAACATAAAACATGGCAACAAAGTAAAACATTAAAATGCTACTGGAAAGGGTATTTAACATATTTAACATCTGTAAACACTGCTTACAAGGAAAAATACAGAAAACATGATTATGTAAGATTTCAATATTCAATCAGAGTTTTCATCACTGACACTTAAAAATATTATTTAAAAAAAAAGTGCTCCATAGACAACTGAATGTTCCCAGAGGTGGTGGTAAAAAGAGGAAGTAGTTTTTGTACGACTCTCCTGTTATTGTCTCTCACTGTGTGTCTCTGGCACAATAATACACTGCTGTGTCCTGAGTCTTCAGACTGTTCATCTGTAGATAGAGCTTACTGCTGGAGTCATCTCTGGAGATGGTGAATCTACCCTGGACTGACTGAGAGTAATAGATATAAGAACTAGATGTGCTTATACGAGCGATCCACTCCAGTCCTTTTCCAGGAGCCTGTCTGACCCAGGCCATCCAGTAGCTGCTGAATGTGAATCCAGAGGCTGTACAGGTCAATCTGTGGGACTCTCCAGGCCTTTTAACCACTGGTTCAGATTCTGTCAGAGTCTGACCATCAACACCTGTCAAGAGAAAAAAAAAACAGCACTGAGTGAAATAAGCTGGTGACACAAATAAAAGCTTTGTCAGATTAAGATGAGTGTAAATGTTGACCTGCCCAGCAGATAGTTAAAAGCAGCAGTCCTGTCCTATAGTCCATCATGTTAAACTGTGTGTCCACTGTTCTCTGTCATCCTCTCTGCAGTCAGATAAGTAGAGGTGGAAGACATCTGAGCTTTGCATTGACTCCTCCTCACAGGGCGGAGAAAACTGTTGTGTTTGGATCTCAGTTATTGGTAAAAGGACTGATATAATAATTCAGAAAGGAAACATCAGTCCAGGCCAATTTCCAACACCTTCACAACAAACCTCCTACAATGTAGCTGTTTCGCTCAAACAGTTTTGTCTGTTCACGATTATCTTTTTTTCATTAATTGTCTTTGAGTCCATTTTGAGTCCACATCTGCCTCACACAATAACAGATGGGAATATTATTAACCAGTGCATAGTTGTAGAAAAGCACATGTTGGTAAAACCATAAAAAAGAAGAAGTCACAAACCACAACCTCAGCTGGTGCTTTCACATTGTGTTTTTTCTCTGTATGTGTCGTTATGATGCCTCCCTGGTTTGTCATTATAATTCAGTGAATTACTGTGTCTTGTAACTTGAATAATGTGTGTACTCTCTACGAAGTTGCATCTATTTTGTGCCTGTTTATGTGTAAATTGTTGTATTTTTGGTGAAAATTGATTGCACTAAAGTTGCTGCTGAGGAAACATCACCCGCTCACTATTGTGATTATTTCTCCCTGTTTTCAAGGGGCATAACATATATACATGAAAGAAAACTTTTCTTGGTCTCACTTACAGTCTTAGACTAAATTTATTTGTTTTTTTATTATTATTGTTTTTTTTTTGTTTATATATTCACTGTCACCCACTTTGCTCACTTTTAAAAACACCTCTAAATTTCAAAAATGTTTGAAATAAAGGTTTTCTTGCACTGTGTCTCTGTCTTTGTGTCTGTGTCCTTTGGATGTAGCAGTTCTAGTGTTTTACCAATTAAATGCAGCTTAAATGAGGACAATTCCTACAAAACAGAAACTGTCTAAATTGAAATAAACTGTTTCTCTCCACAAGAAAGGAATTTTTGTAAAACCCTGTGAAAGTCCTTCAACAACCAAGATAGAGTTGATGCATTGTGAATAAACAAAAATCTTATAAAATGTTTCATTTCCTCTGTTTTTAAGGACATTAGAAAATATTACTAACACTGTCAAAAGAATCTGTATCATCTTTTAAACTAATAAAGTTCATTTTGAAAAGTGTTGACTTAGTGCCATTGGTGTATTTTTAACACGTTAGGGTGAACACAGCCCTAAAAATCTGTGGAAGCTTTTAAAATGAAGAACAAACACAATAAAACCTTCAAACCTACAGCCAACAGCCAGTTAGCTTAATTTGGCATAAAAACTGAAAACTGAACATTGGACAGAGCCAGACGAGCAGTTTCCTGTTTCCTTGTCTTTATGCTGGTCTAAGATAACCAGCTGCTGCCTGTAGCTTTATGTAAATCCCACAGATGAGGTGAGCATGGTATACAAGTTTATCAGACACAGAAGGAACTATGGATACACTTATTTCCCAAAATGTTTAACAATTTCTCTACTGTTTAAGAAAATGCCATTTTTGATACCTGATGTCACTGCAGCTTTAAATGGAGAGCTCCCTTCAGGATTTGTCTGTCATGCTTCTGATTTGCAAAATTTGAGTCACTATTTTCACTTGGACTTTCAGGCTGAAAATTTAAATGACGGGAATTCAAACCACATTAATTGTGACAGATGGTTTCAAAGTAAAACGTCATCACTATTCATAGTAGTATTTCCGTTACAACATGAGGTGTTACTTGTGGTTAGAAGTTGCAAAATTGAAACAGTAATGTTTATGTCACTCTATTAGGCATTTCTTTGCTCATATATATGTGGTTAAATCAGTGATTTTTACATTTTTTTAATTTCTCATTAACTTTGACATACAATTACTGAAGATCAATAGAAATAAATACTTTAATGGAAGCTGATTAGAGGAAATTTGTTAATGAAAATAATAATAAACATAAATGTTAAATTAAAAACAGCAATGGAGGATAAACAATACTGAGACTACTGAATGTTCCCCATGGTGGCAGTGACAAAAAGAGGAAGTAGTTTTTGTACGACTCTCCTGTTATTGTCTCTCACTGTGTCTCTCTGGCACAGTAATACACAGCAGAGTCTTCAGGCTGCAGATTCAGTCCTTTTATAGTCATTGTTCCAGCAGAAGTGTCTCTGCTGTAGCTGAACTTGTTCTTCAGAGCATCATTTTGATAAAAGCTGCCTCCACCCCACATTTCAAAAATCCAGTCCATTGGTTTTCCTTCACACTGTCTGATCCAAGCTGTTGCATAGCTGTTATCAGTCAAAGAATAACCAGAGACCTGACAGGTGATGGTCAAAGACTGTCCAGGCTGCACAACCATTGAGTCTGGCTGGATGAGATCAATACTGTTCACACCTGTGGAAACACAAATCAACATTATCTCCATCATTCATCTGACTATTGAAGTGTTTCTAATGTGTTTATTAGTGTGAATCCACTGAAAGCTCCTCACAGGATCCAGCTACCAGCAGCAGTATCAGAGCTACAGAGAACATGTTGATGTTGAAGCTGAACTGATGTGAGCTCTTCTGTCCTCTCACTGACACACACACACTTCACTTCCTTATGAGGGGACACACAAGGAGACAATTTACATACTGATGAAAGTGAATGGCCAAGCAGCGGGCCATCCCTCCTCCTACTCTAAGTCCTCTTGATGAGATGTGTACAGTATTTCAGAATAAAATCTTTTCTTGTATTTGTATTTTTTATACTTGAGCATAAAATCATTTCAGTTTAAAGGATGACTCTTTACAATCACTAACAATGCAAAAGGCCTGCTCATAAGATCATCATATTGGTGTTTTCTTCTCATCGTTGTGTTTAAATTGAGCACATCAGTGTTCAGCTGGTTCTTAGAAATGTCTCTTTCATTTGATGGTGTGTGAGTGTGTTATTTGAAGGAAAACTTTCATTTGGAGAAAACATAACATTGTTTTGAATACAGTCTTTGCTTTTTTGAGAGATTTGTGCAGTTTTGGGATTCATGTGTGAGTTTTTGTATTTGTGTTTTAACAAAATCAGCTCTTCTTGCGTTCAGAAAATGTGTAACTGTGGAAAAACTGTAAGTCTAAAATCATAGAAATACAAACTCACATAAGTTAGTATGGATGATCAATCTAAAATTCAGTTATTGGTTGAATATTTCAACATCAGAGTTAAAGCAGGGAGGCCAAAAGTGTTCACACAAATAATCATACAAATAACATAATATAACCTAAAATTTGTAATAACTCAACAATAGACTATGTACAGTATTTTGTAATTAATGGAACTCATATGAATTATTATTTCATTTATTTGAATGCTTTTAATATTACAAATGCTTTTTGTTATCTTTATTATTTATTATTATTTTTACCATGTAAAAACTGGCACAATAAAAAAATTAGGCAATATTTTTAAAAACAACTTAAATAATGTGGTTTTACAGCACTTTCCTTCAGTGACTGTCACAGTGACATCTGCAGTGGTTTGTGTACAGCTCTGTGGCTTCCTGTATCACTGTGGCCCTTCGAGCACAATAATAAACAGCAGAGTCTTCAGTCGTCAGCTGGTTCATCTGCAGATACACCTGGTCCACGTTGTTGTCTCTGGAAATGGTGAAGCGATTCTGGACTGATGTAGAATAATATTTATTGCTTCCACTTGGAGCAGAAATGTGGGAAACCCACTCCAGTCCTTTTCCTTCAGCTTGTCTGATCCAGCTGATATCAGCAGCATTATCTGATATTCCTGAATATGTACAGGTCAGTTTGTGGGATTCTCCATGCCGCTTCACCACTGGTTCAGACTCGCTCAGAGTCTGACTGCAAACACCTGGAGAGAAAAGCAGTCTGATCAGGACAGAGACAAACATCAAACTTGGCAAAGAAAAACAAGAGTGCAGAAATGTGTATTCACCAGAAATCAATGATATCATCAGAAACATTAAACATGTAGCTAAAGTCATTGTGAAAATGTGTGTGTGTCTGGTTGGTGGTTTGATCTCTCTTGTTCAGTTTGCAGTGAGATAAATAAAGATGGAAGAGAACAAGATTTGCATTGACTCCGCCTCACAATAAGATTTAATATTTATATTTATCTACTGAGGGATGTGATCTACTTACCCTGAGCTTCTTGATCATTTTAAAATTGTAATTACAGGAGTGTTTTGTCCAATATTTGCTTATTAATTGTGTTTTAATTGAGGCCTCAGGGCTGGTTGAACAAAACACACTAAAGAAATGGAAATGAGTGCTCCAGCATTTGGTGCCTATTTCAAGCATACAGCTTGTAACCAACCAACAGACAGTTTAACAATATATGATCCATTTCTTACATTCATTAATGACACACAGCACAAGTGAACAGATTATTGTGATTCATTTTTAGCTTTTTATGGCTGGAAGTGAGAGAGAGAGAGAAAATAGTCAAATAAACAAAAACAAAAAAATTATGTTTGGGTGTGAATATGATGTAATGTGTTTGATTGTTAATTGACCATTGTTCAGTGGAAAACTACTTGTCAAAGCCCTGACATGCTTCAGTGCTTCTCATACAGAGATCAGTGTTGTTCAGTTTTTGTACAGCTCTGTAGTCTGGTGTGTCACTGTGCCTCTCTTGCACAATAATAAACTGCAGAGTCTTCTTGTTTTACACTCCTCACCTCTAAGTACACAAGATTTTGGGAAGTGTCTTTGTGCATCTTTGTGCATCAGTGTCAATTTGCATTTTAATAGTTGGATCCAGTAAAGACTGAATCTGTGTGAAAAGGAGGAGAGCTGCACTCTGAGAGAGACAGTGAGTTAAAAACAGACTAAGACACCAACTATAAAGATGTTGTTCAGCGTTTCTCCTTTGTTGAGTGTGTCTGTCCAGTTTTTCACATGTGTACATTGAATGTAGATTTAATAATGTGTGGTGTGTAGTGAGAGAGAACTTCTCTCAAATAAATGAACACATGAAGCTGCAGTCACTGCTGATCCAGCACTTCAAATGTTGTTTGTGTTGTGGTTGAAGCGAGCTCACAAAGGGTGTGAGTATAAACTGTAGTCCAGTCCAGGGAGTGTCCGTCAATTAAGATGAATGAAAACAACAGACATGAGAGTCTCCTTATAGTGACAGAGGAGAGAGAAACTTGACACTGACTGCCCTCTAGTGTTTCTATAAGGGCAGCTGCAACATTATTTTGAACTCCCAAATGAGATAATATATCAATTAATGTGGTTCAAATGTGTACATGTAGTATTTCTTTTTATTTAATAGTGTCAGAGATTAAATAAAAATATAATTCTTTTTCAGGATCTACCAGTCCATTAACAATATGTCCTGTAGGTTTTTGTACAGCTGCTCAACCAACTCCAGTCACTGTGGCTCTCAAGCACAATAATAAACAGCAGAGTCTTCAGTCTTCAGACTGTTCATCTGCAGATACACCTTCTGTCTGTTGTTTTCTCTGGAGATGGTAAACCGGCCTTGAACTGACTGAGAGTAGTAGATACTGTCACTGTCATATTCAATGGTTGCAACCCACTCCAGTCCTTTTCCGGGAGCCTGTCTAATCCAGGCCATCCAAGAGCTTCCAAAGTCAAATCCAGAGGCTGTACAGGTCAATCTGTGGGACTCTCCAGGCCTTTTAACCACTGGTTCAGATTCTGTCAGAGTCTGACCATCAACACCTGTCAAGAGAAAAAACAGCATTGAGTGAAATAAGCTGGTGACACAAATATATTTTTTTACATTAAGATGAGTGTAAATGTTGACCTGCCCAGCAGATAGTTAAAAGCAGCAGTCCTGTCCTATAGTCCATCATGTTAAACTGTGTGTCCACTGTTCTCTGTCATCCTCTCTGCAGTCAGATAAGTAGAGGTGGAAGACATCTGAGCTTTGCATTGACTCCTCCTCACAGGGAGGAGAAAACTGGACTGTGTTTGGATCTCAGTTATTGGTAAAAGTAGAGAATGATTTAATTTGTGAAAATTGTCAAAACTGGTATAATAATTCAGACTTTAAATATCAGTCCAGGCAAATTTCCAAACCCTCACAACAGACCACCTACACTGTCACTGTTTTGTTGAAATAGTTTTGTCTCTTTACGATTTGACGGGTTTGTTTGTAGAAACAAATATCAAGTCAACTTGGTCTTGGTTCATTAATTTTAAGACTTGTTTTTTTGTTGAGTATTTTTTTAGGAAATAAACTAAATAAAGTCTCAATTGTTCTTTAGTTTTATTTCTCACAAAAACTGCTTCAAAATTCAACCAAAGATTTGTCAGTTCATAGAGTTTCTCAGTTGTGCTTCCATAATTAGGCCAACAGGAATAAATCCTCATATATATAATCTTTGACATATTTTCTCAGCTGACATTTGCTCAGAGCTCTGACTGGACTTCAGCTGATCTTCATGAAGCCTCTGGCAGCTCTGAGTAACTGGAGGTACTTCCACCTGACAGAGAAGAGTACACAGGTCTTTATTTTCACCTGAGCTGCTGATCTTTTAAAGTTAATGTACTTGAATTATATTTTTTAGTTCAGTACAATTATTATTTTTCACTAATATTAGATTAAATTATAGTTATAATTTTATTTCACATTCTTTGAGTATTATTTACTCTATTTTTTGTTCAGTGTACTACAATTTAATTTGATTTGATTTCTACATACTAAAATTACTTTGAATTTAATATCCAGTTTGGGGTGAGAGGCGGGGTACACCCTGGACTGTTAACCAATCACAGAGTTGACATATGGAGACAGACAAACCACTCACATTCACACCTATGGGCAATTTTGAGTCACCAGTTAACCTAATCTGCATGATTGTGGATTGTGCAAACTCCACACTGAAGGGCCCTGGCTGGCTGGTGGGTTTGAACCCAGAGCACCTCTTGCTGTGAGGCGACAGTCCAAGCCACTGCACCACCATGCTGCCTAATTACATATCTTTAGCTATCGTTAGTATCTTAACTAATATTCAGACAAAGCAAACAAAATATTTTCAGCACTTACTTTATTTTCTTGATCTGATTTAAAACACTTTATTTGCTCTCCCAAACATCAGTGCCACTAATGTAACTCAGTGTAAATATCTTACAACAAAATGTTTCAGAAACATCCTTTTAAAAAGTACCAGTATCATTACCTGTAGATATAAATTGCTTATTTACCGACAGTGCAGAGCCTTAAATGTGCAGCATTCAAAGAGCCTCTAACACAACAGAGAGAGAAAGTCCTGCCTCCAGTTCAAAGTGAGGCTTGAACATGCACAGACACGACAGCAAGTGGAAATTAAACTGAACATATTTCTTTCTAATTACTTTTAATGAATGAGTGAAATTAATTTCTTTTATACCAGGTCAGTACATTTTAAAATGAGCAAGATTTAATAGCACATAAAAATCTAGGAAAGAAGACAGATTAAAATATGATACGATTTTTATATTTAACACTTGGAAAGACAACAAGCAGATCCTCCTGCATACCTCTATGGACATTATTAAAAGTGTGATAAAAATAAATCTCTTTTAAGATTAAATAGATGGGGGATAAAATGGTTTTGGCCTCCATTAATTAAGCCTGTGTCATGTCCCATCCTGTTCCCTTGTTAAGTTTTTCTGTTTCATTTTTCATGCACTATTTTACCTTTTTTATTTCTTATACTTATCTCTCTGCTCGTTTCAGACACTTTACTTGCCGCCCTTGTGTGTTTCCCCTCCTGTATCATTACCTGCCCCACCCTGATTAGTTCCCCCTGTCCCTCATCAGTCTCCTCACCTGTGTATTTAGTCTGTGTGTTTCTCTCTCCTACTGTCATTTCATCTTTGTACCTTGTGCCAACTTTTTCAGTGTATTTAACAGTGTTTAGTATTTTTGCTTTTTGGACTTTGCTTCAGCCCCTTGGACTTCATCTCTGCCCACTCCCTGCTGGATTTGTCTGCCTTTCTTGATCAAATCCTGTAAAAGTGAAGATTGTCTTTGTGATTTTCAAACTGCCGTGTCTGAGTCTCATTTTTGAGTCCTGTTTCACCTGCTACTAGTCCTAACAGCCTGTCCTAAAATCACATAAAGTCAACTGTTTTCTCTTTTTTTCATTCATTGTTTGGTTTGAGTCCATTTTGATCATAATTTAACTTTTACAATTTCTTTATTTGATCTGAGTCAATTTTGATAATTATTTAACTTTTACAATTTTTTCTGTTGATAACTGAAATACAGAATAAGAGGATGCTTCACATCTGCCTCACACAATAACAGATGGGAATATTATTAACCAGTGCATAGTTGTAGAAAAGCACATGTTGGTAAAACCATAAAAAAGAAGAAGTCACAAACCACAACCTCAGCTGGTGCTTTCACATTGTGTTTTTTCTCTGTATGTGTCGTTATGATGCCTCCCTGGTTCGTCATTATACATTTGATCTTCTACTGTCCCCTGTTGGTGATTGTAAAAATAACATGTCTGAGGTTTTTGTAAAGCTGCTGTCTGCTGTCGCTTACTTAGATGAGTGTTGTGTTTCTTGCACAGTAACCTGTCCATAACCTGTCTACATTACATTTTACTGATTTTTCATGACTGTACACCTGCTTACCACAGTATTATTGCTTCATTTTTTTGTACTATGATTTATTGATTAAATTATATTCCATTCCTATGTTTCAACACCTGCACTATTTCATGTGTTTTGCCTTAGATTCTCAGTTTTACTGCATTATTTTCTTTTCATACATATTGTTTGAGTATTGTTGGAGGGGGACAATGAAATGAACTTTAAATAACAGAGAGGACCACACAACTACAGCCGTCTGCTGCTCAACACAAAACACTCATTCTGAGGATATTTGTGATGTTTTCAAATCTTAACAACTACTTGTCACATATGAAAACTTGAGATCAAGCAGCTTATCTGAGATGGAGAACCACTTTTTTGACAAACTAAAGGGGGACAGGGCCGACTTTGTCAGCTAACTAGATATTTCCATTGTGTTTGGCCTTGGGTCCCCATTCAGCTGCCATCTTTTTAATCTATCTGACAGAAACCATTATTTTAATTTGTCAGATTCTGCTTCAAGTTTACTTTGTGGACATTAAAAGAAGACCACCAAAATCTGATAAATCCTATGCATAATAATAATAATAATAATAATAATAATAATAATAATAACAACAACAACAATAATAATAATAATAATAATAATGATGATGATGATAGTAATAATAATGCTAACAAAATAATAATAATAATAATAATAATAATAATAATGATAATAACAGTAATAATAATAATAATAATAATAATAATAATAATAATAACTTTATTGCACATTTAAATCGATTCTAAGTGAACACAAACATTCTCTGGTTGCCATGGAATCCTATATATATATATTGATGAGCTCACTCTGAACTTGAACACTCGACCTGACAGCTCACTGAGAAACCGTCAGCCAGCAGCTACACAAACCACCACAGGAGGAAAAACCACAGAGGACTGATCCACTTTACTTATTTTACTGCTTCAACATGGCGAAGGTAAGAATAGGAATCTTTAAATGAACTTTAAGGGCCTTTAAAGTGTTTTATTCGACGTTTTCTCATTTTATTTGGTATTTAGACGGTTAGCTAGCTAACGTTACAAAGTTCAGATTAATGCATTTAGTGTCGATAACTCTCAGATTTCAGTGTAAATGAAAAAACTTAACGACAAAACATACTAAAGTCATCGTTTAAAGCATTTTAAAGTATTTACAAAGCATTTTATTCGACGCCTTTCACAAGTTTTTTAAGCTAGAACATCAGAATTGATCAATTTAGTGTGTTAGCTGAATAACCTTAGTGTAAATCATTAAATCATTGAAATTTGACAAAGACACGAATAATGATGCAAATTAATGAACCGAACAAGAAAACTGAGTGTGTTTTAGAGTTTTAAACACTGTTTATCGTGAATAAACTACTGAATACTGCACAGTCACATTTAGAGGTCAACACCTTCAGTACTTAATCAGAAATAAATTAATAAACTGCTCACATTTATTTCATTAGTTAATGTAAATTTATTATAGTTTTTTTTAGTTCATTTGTATATTGTTAATAGACTATATAATGTCATATATTTAGAGAATATCTGCTTTGTAAAGAGGACCAAAGACAGTTGTTAAGATTTGAGCATTTTAAAGTCTCAAAGAGAAATAAATAAGATATACGACTAAAAATATAGACAATAGAATACATAACACTGTCAAATTAAAATGTGCAAGTATTGAATAGTGCAAGTGGACTTTAACAATCTTGCTTGGTTGATGAAGCTTCCCTGAGCCTGCTGGCTCGAATACTGTGGTACCGTTGGTTTAGGGTTAGGGAGGGTTGGCCCCTTCTTAACCTTTATGACGTCCTCGGGCATTTCTGTACATTTTTCTCAACTTTTTTTTAATTTGGTGATCATTTTGGCTGTGCTACAGCTTGTGGCATGATTTTTTGCAAGAACCTCTCTTTTTAGTTACATTTTTGACATCCAATGTCTTTTACTCTTAGATATGTTTTATACTCTCTTTGTGCATTTTGCATCCTCTGGACACCTTTGTGGCAAAAATGTACATGCACAAAGAAACTGCTATCATATCATCATACATCAATATTATTTTTCTGCTTCTTTTTCATAAATCTCTCAAACAACTTCAAAACTGCTAAAAACTGCCAAACATTCAATCATTTTCAGGATTTCAACTCTTTAAATGACAGTTTAACTATTTAAATAGTTTCATTACTTATCACACAAAAAGCACAAAAAAATATTTTCCATATAATAAATAGTAGGGGGTGGGGCTTTGGTGGTGATTAGAGTCTTGGATAAGTCAAAGATTAATGACAAAATTGATTTGATTGCATTAATATTTTTTATGTAGTGTCAGATTTACTCCCTTTGGACACCTTCATGGCCAAAAATGCCTCATTGACTTCCATTAAAACCACATTTTTTAATCTAACTGCTCTTACAGTATAAAACCATGCATTGTGTAATGTCAGCATTTCATTTAGAAGACAAGTAGTGATATTTAACATTTTTACTGTATTCCACCATATTCAACTGTTTTGTAGGCCGATGCATGAAATTCTTTAATTTTTGACATTTATATGAATGAACCATATGACTACCAGGGGGCCCGTCAGAGTTTTTATGTGTGTGAGAGAGAGAGAGACAGTGTGTGTGAATATGTAAATATGCACTGATCATTTCAGGGGTGTAAAAGGGCATATTTTGAGGGATGTGTTTCATGTATCTTTGAAGAGGTGCTTGAGTAAAAACGTCCTTTGTTGTACTCAAAAACAAAAACCTGGCTGCATTTACTGCCAGAGATAAAAAGCAGCTTGGCTGAGGAATCATTTCATTGGTGAGCAGAAAAAGAGAAAGACCTGGAGCAAAAAGAAGGAGCAAAAATGAAGATATATTAGAGTGTAGAAGAGGATTTAGAAATGGTCTGTTGTGGAAAAAATATATTTTGTTTGTACTGGAAATAAAGAGAATTGATCCGACCAGAGTGTCTTTTATATTTTAATGTATTCTTGCAAGAAGGTGAGCTGTCAGACAACCGAGTGTGTGCTCAGCTGGATGAGGACTCACAAGTGATAACAGAAAAAGGACAGATACTTATAGTGGGATACAATCAAAGGAAAGGTGAGGGTGTGTGTGTGTAAGGTCTTGTCAACCCTTCTAGTAGATAGATTCAGGGTTACATCGTCTTCGTGCATAAAAGGAGTCTAGCAGGAAGATAATTAATCAGGTCATTGTAGTTAAGATTTAAAACCAGTTGGAGCCAACCCTGTGATAGTGTGTCTTCTTCCATAGTATGATGACCGCTATCAGTCAGAGGTCTCTCTTTTACAGCAGGTCAGAAGTGTACTGTCGGTCAGAGGTTTGTCTTTTAAAGGAATTTAGGTCTTGGTTAGTCTAACATAGTATAATAGGATAGGATCAGGTCACATGCTGCAAGACCTGCTGGTACTACTAAACTAAACCAACACATACACACACATGCACACACACACACACACACACACACACACACACACACACACTCTCTTGGGGCCTTGAACCCCCTGGTAGTCATACGGCTTCATAATATAAATGGCAAAAAAACAAGAATTTCATGCATGGGATAGATCTGCATGCTACACTAATATTAGTTTGTTAAAGTAGTTTGTAAATGACAGGAAACAAATATTTGAATGGAACATGTTCAAAGGGTTTAGGGTTAGGGAGGATTGGTCTCTCCTGAAGTCCATTTTCTTCAAATTTTGTTATTGTTACTGAGTGTTGACATATACAAGAAACAACAGAAAACATTGCAATAACAGCAGTTTGTATATGTGTTGTGCTTTTCTATATTCATTGTGTGTCCCTATATTCGTTGTGTATTTTTATATTAGTTGTGTGTTCATGTCTTCGTCGTGTCTTCACAGTTTTGTTGCCTTTCTATATTTGTATGTTTCCGTAGTTGCTGTTTGTTTCCGTATTTGTTTTTTTTTTTCATTTAAAGTGTGTTACTGTATTTTCAGCACTTTAATTGTCAAACTGATTAACCATGTTTTTTTATTTGCTTGCATTCTGTTCATTTCCATGCGTTTTATCAAGTTGTTGTGCATTTGTCCCTTTTGCCTGCTGTAATATACAGAGTAGTGGAGAGAGAAAGTTTCTTTATGGTATTTGTTGACAAAGCTCAGAATACATATTATCACCAGCCTCGTCCTTTAAAAGAGAAAAAAGAGTTTCAGTGAAGGAAAGGGCTTCAAGAGGGTCTCTTGACAATGTCCCATTTGAATTTTTTTTTTTATTAATCCAATTATAATTGGCCATTTTTGACTTCTTTTGAGTTTACCTTTGCATTTCACCATACCTGTTTATCATGCCTTGTTACGTGTAATTTTTTTAGCATAACCTTACATGTATGACTTTACAGTTATTTTTTTATTTTGACATACTGTATTAACACATTGGACACAACATGTCTGATGAACCATTTTATAACTTAGAATGCAAATATGAATTGTAAATTTCCACAACTTGTGTACAAATTTAGCAAAACAGTGATTTACAACTATTTACATTAAAATGCAGGCAGTGTCTCAGGCATTATTTGTTCAACTATTTACAAAACAATTAGATGTCACAATAAGATGCCACAAATTTTTGTTTTCAAGTGCTTCTTCAAAGGTTGGACCCCATTGAAGTCTTTTCTTTCTTTATCTTTTATTTTTATAAAGCAATGATATATACATGAAACAACAGAAAACATTGCATTTGCAGTAGTTCGTTCATATGACCAATCACAGAAGGTTCATATTTATCATTTCTGTCAGTGGACAGATAAATGTTTTTCACACTTACACTTTTTCATTTTTAACCAATCATGGCCCTAGTAATGCCTTTGGTATTTACAAACAGTGAGATGGTTCTTTTTACGAGACATTCAGTCTTTTATGTATTTCCCATGTACAGATAAGAGCTGTTATAATAATATAATAATATAAGCAGATAGATGGAAGAGCAGGCATCAGTGTGTAGGCTGTGGGGTGTAATGCCCACAGAACATGGGAATTGATCAACGTGTGTCCTGGGCTGTAGTCACACCAGACAGCATGCCTCCTGAATGGATTGTTTTTTCATTTCAACTCAAACAAGGCGGGCATGGTGCCTTTTGTTTAAGGGTAAGAGGCCAGTCAATTCCACTCTGGAAGTTCAGCAGGCCTACTGTCACAAGGGGAGCTTTGGATAGGATTTGAATCAGTGCCCGGGGATACACCATGGACACAGGCATTGTTAAAGAGGAGGAGGAACTTGTTGATGTTGAATCATTGTTCCCAGATACAGTTGAGGAGGAACTCCCCTCTCTTTAGCCACAGGCATATCCAGAGGAAGAAGGCTGTGAACAAAGCACACAACTGAGACACTTTCCTGGTGAAAAGGGTCCATGGTATCAACCCATCAGCAGATACTGACTCAGATGGACTGATGGATGCCTTGTTGGCTAAAATGTACATAGCCATGGTGATCCAGATGCAGCTAGCCAACACAGGCGCTATCCTCTTGCTGTATCAGTGGGAGCTCAAACAGGACATAAGCAGGGATTACAAACCTCAACTTATGAGGATCTGAGGCAAGTCACCTGCATGCTCCCTAGGCTGATAAAGCAGGCAGAAGTGGCTTTTAAGGTTACAGCTGAACTGTAGATGTTGAGGCACCATTTGTGGTTGTGTCAGTCCAGGCTGCAGCAGAAGGACAGAGCTGGTCTAATGAGGCTGCCAGCAGAGCTACTGGTCATGTTTGCCCAAGAGGCCAGCACCTTGTTACAACAAGCCCAGGAGGTCTACCGTTGTGTTAGGGAGGTGTCAATCAGAGGATTGAGCTTTACCTCTTCTTTTGACTGCAAGGTGATGGAGAATAGAGCCAGAGACGGGTCCCACAGATTAATTATACATCAGGGGCACATAGGCTCACAGGGTAACTTTAAACAGGAGTGTCTGTGGAGAGCTCTGCCAAAGGCGAGACTGTCCACAGAAGTACTCCAGCAGGCATATAATGAGGTGGTTGTACCAGTGTCCCCTGGAGTACGGGCATACTCTACCCATTGTGACCACTTGCTGTGGAAAGGAGCATCTCTAGCAGAGATTTGCGCAGCAGCTACCTCTTCAACTCTGTATATATTTACCCAATTCTACCAACTGAACATGGCTGCATCCTTTGGGGGAGTCAGTTTTGTGTCCTACTCAGAGTCAAGTATGTCTGTGGTTCCCCAACATATTGCCCAGCTGTCAGTAGCCTGTGTTGGCGTGTCACTTAAACCTGTCAGTTGGCCTTGCTTCTTGCAGGCTATCTTAAACAAACCCGTGACCTCTGTGGTCCCTGACCTTGGCATCTTTCAGGGCCATTAAGGCTTCAGGTAGTGCCTTGTGCCTAAGCACACAGTGACAGCAGGCAGCATTTGGCTGTCTGGCTGGCTCAGGGGGTTGTAAATATTGTACATTTGTGTATAGTTTGTTTGTAGCACAGGCTTGAACCATCAGGTTGTGTAGGTGATTAGAAGGCATGGGCGTTGGTGTCAGCATTAAGAGACTGCTCCTCCTTTACGTGAGGTGTGTTATAGAGTCCCCGTACATATGGAATATGTAGCTGGGTGGAGAGGTAATCTTGATACGATGGGGACTTCGTATCAAGATTATCTCGTATCCCCCAGCCTCACGTACTGAGGTCTGCCAGTCAGGTAGTCTGTGATTCCATGCCACCAGGTGTGATTCTGCTCTCATCTCTGTCAGTTTGTCCCTGAGGAGCAGTGGCTGGATGGTGTTAAAGGCGCTGGAGAAGTCCAAAAATGTAATCCTCACAGCACCACTGCCTCTGTCCAGGTGAGAGAAGAGATTCGGTGGAGCAAGAAGATGATGGCATCCTTCCACTCCCTGTCTTCTCCCGGTAAGCAAACTGCAGAGGGTCAAGAGCGTGGTGGGTCTGTGGCCTCAGGTGATGGAGCAGCAGCCGTTCCATGGTCTTCATCACGTGCGACGTCAAGGGTGACCGGCCTGAAGTCATTCAGCTCGCCAGGGTGTGGTTTCTTAGGGACTGGAATGATGCAGGATGTCTTCCACAGCTGGGGAACCCTCCCCTGTCCCAAGCTCAGGTTGAATATGAGCTGAAGGGGGTGTCCCAGCTCCCTCACACGCAGGCCTTCAGTAGTCGCGGCGATACTCCGATCTGGACCTGCAGCCTCCTCAGCTCTCCACAGACCTGAGCTGCTGTGATCGTAAATGGCCGTGGGTGGTGTGAGGGGGCTGGTGATGGCACCCTCATGGGAGTAGGAGGGTGGGGGCTGCTGTGTTCAGAGGTGTGAATAGGTTGGGGTGATCAAACCTATTAAAGAAGTGGTTTAGCTGGTTTGCCCTTTCCTCATCCCCCTCAATGGGGGCACCTCTCTTGGAGCTGCAGCCAGTGATGGTCTTCATCCCATCCCCTCCCACACCTCCCTCATGTTGTTGTTTTGCATCCTTTGAGCTCCCTGAGCTGGACTCTGAGTTCCTTCTGTATCCGCTTAATCTCCTGTGTGTCACCACCTTTAAAGGCCTTCTTCTTCTGGTTCAGAAGGCCTTTGATGTCACTTGTTATCCAGGGCTTGTTGTTAGCAAAGCAGCGTACAGATCTTACTGGAACCAACAGCATCCACACAGAAGTTAATATAGTCCGTGGTGCAGTCAACCGATCTCCTCCATGTTCTCATTGTGAGACCCCTGCAATGCTTCCCAGTCTGTGGTCTCGAAGCAAGTCTTTCAGAGCCTGCTCGGCTTCAGGAGACCACTTCCTGAATGAGCGTGTGGTTGTTGGTAGTCTCTTCACTCTTGGTGTGTAGTGAGGTTTGAGCAGGACCAGATTGCGATCTGCTTTCCCCAGGGCAGGCAGGGGGGTGGCTCTGAATGCATTCTTCACGTTTGCATACATCAGGTCTATAGTCCTCTTCCCCTCTGGTGTTACAGTCCACGTACTGGTGAAAAGCAGCCAGTGTATTGTCCAGAGTGACATGATTAAAGTCCCCAGAGATTAGCACGAGAGCCTCAGGATGCTGTGTTTGTAGTTTAGCCACAGCGCTGTGGATGACGTCACACGCAGCCTCCGCGTCTGCGCGCGGGGTAATGTAAACAACAAGAACAATGGCATGGCTGAACTCCCTCCCACGACGTAGACTGAATGTGTATTTAATTGAGTTTATTGCTGTGTATGATTTAGCATATTGCGCTAAGCGAACAGTCTGAAATTAGACGAGAGGCTAATGCTAGCAAGCGTTTCACAGATTGTTAGCCAGTGAAAGCGTGGTTGTATGCAATGTATGTGAGTTATAATTGTGTTTTATTTCGCTTTCAGCTCTTACGGTGTGCCTGTGATTTTGTGGTTCGTGTGAATAATAAATGTTTGAACCTGCATCATGGGCCATCAGTCATCATTGGAGTCTGAAGTTTAGTTGGGATGATACAGTAAGAGCTTGCCCTCTTCATCAACCCTGCCGCCACGCTGCATCGAGAGGCCTCTACGGGGGGAATCACGGGGTCAAGTTGCTGCTACGGACTCTTCATCCAGCAACGTGGCGCCATCCTTTGGGTCATCTAGACGAGAAATATGGTCTACAGGCAGCTGGCTGAAGGACTTGATGTGAAGGTCAGACACGGTGAACAATCACCAAGGAACAGCGGGCATCATTCAAAGGTATGAAACAACTGATTGACTGATAAGGAACAATTCATCATCATCAAGAACTTTATTGCTCATCGTTATTCACGGTTTAAGAAGAAACAGACGTCAACAACCGCTGCACAGACATTTTGTGAACTGATTTTCTGAATTTGGTGTTGAATTCGTACCACGGGGTTCTGTATTCACTGTTATTATTATTGAATCATTTATTGAATTTCGGTAACAGTCACCCTTTTCTATTGAGGGTGAAACACTTGTTTAATCGGGAACTAAGTGCCGCTGTACTGATCTGATCATATGTTCATTTTTTATCTTTGTATTTAGTTTGAGAGGTTAATATTTCATCACATTCATGACTTTGATGGTATGAGCAAAGCTTTTTTTTTTTTTCATTGCAGCATTTTATTCATTTTTTTGCATTCTTATTGTACATACTGACTGTATTTTCTGCAAACTGAAATACAGCGACAGCAGCCAGGATCATGTAAATAGTATGAAAACTGAAGTCTGATGCTGCTGGTTTGCAGGTTTGTATTAAAAAGTTTTTGTGTTTCATATGTTTGAATATACAGACATACAGAGTAAATGTTGACCTGCCCAGCAGATAGTTAAAAGCAGCAGTCCTGTCCTATAGTCCATCATTGTTAAACTGTGTGTCCACTGTTCTCTGTCATCCTCTCTGCAGTCAGATAAGTAGAGGTGGAAGACATCTGAGCTTTGCATTGACTCCTCCTTCAGTAAATGTTTACTCTACATTTGGCATGTTTCAGTATAATTCTGTTAGCAAACACATTATTTAAGTTGATTATTATTCACAGTCTATATCATGTGAGGACTTTGTATGTAATGCCATTTTAATATATTTATATTAATAATTTAATTTTCAGCATGAGGTGTGTTGAAATAAATAAAAACAGTGAAAAGGGGAAAAATTGTGGTTAATTTGTCTTTTAAAATGCAGTTGCCAATGCAAAACAATGTTGTCATTAAGATTTACTCATTAAAGAGAGGACACTTTTTGTGTATTGTGTAATTTTAGAATTGTATTTTACATTAAACCATTTTATGTTCCTTTTACTTTTTCATTGCTAAATTTGTCATGTTGTCTCAAACAGTGAACTGGTGTTGAAATCATTTGTGGTCTGAGGTGCTCCTCCTCTGGTGGCTTCATGTTACGTTAAGTGTTCAGGCACTGAGGGCTTTTTGTTCAGGTCTACTGACTGATCACTTTATGACAACATCATCACTTTCAATTGTATTATATTGTATATTCTAATGTATATTTTATTGTATATCTCTTCTAGTTGTATATTTTTGCTTAAGTTGTAAAATGTATATTTTAATGGTTTAATTCAAATTTTAGGTCCATATTTATTACTCTATTATTACTCGAACTATTATTTATTTTTATATTTTTGTTTGAGTGTTTCTGTTCTTGTTAATATTTTTGAGTAGTATTTAATTTCATTTACAATGACTGCATGATGTAAATTGTTGTGCAATGACAATAAATTCTTGAATCTTAAATCCTGAATCTTAATCACAAACAATATTATTTAAAAAAGTGTTTTGTAGACAACTGAATGTTCCCAGTGGTGGTGGTAAAAAGAGGAAGTAGTTTTTGTACGACTCTCCTGTTATTGTCTCTCACTGTGTGTCTCTCTGGCACACACAGTAATACACTGCTGTGTCCTCAGTCTTCAGACTGTTCATCTGTAGATAGAGCTTACTGCTGGAGTCATCTCTGGAGATGGTGAATCTACCCTGGACTGACTGACTGAGAGTAATAGATTGGAGAACTAGATGTGCCTTATATAAGCGATCCACTCCAGTCCTTTTCCAGGAGCCTGTCTGATCCAGCTCATCCTGTAGCTGCTGAATGTGAATCCAGAGGCTGTACAGGTCAATCTGTGGGACTCTCCAGGCCTTTTAACCACTGGTTCAGATTCTGTCAGAGTCTGACCATCAACACCTGTCAAGAGAAAAAACAGCACTGAGTGAAATAAGCTGGTGACACAAATAAAAGCTTTGTCAGATTAAGATGAGTGTAAATGTTGACCTGCCCAGCAGATAGTTAAAAGCAGCAGTCCTGTCCTATAGTCCATCATGTTAAACTGTGTGTCCACTGTTCTCTTGTCATCCTCTCTGCAGTCAGATAAGTAGAGGTGGAAGACATCTGAGCTTTGCATTGACTCCTCCTCACAGGGAGGAGAAACTTTGTGGACTGTGATGATTATTTGGTGAAAATGTGGAATCAGTTTTCAGGAGATTTTTCTCCAAGTCAGTTAAGGATTTTCTGACTCTTTTTTTGCATTATATATCTGAGTATTAAAACCACAACCACATTTGGCACATTATTTTCATAAAACTTCAAAATTTTTATCTCAGTTCAGAAATTTGACACACTAATGAATTTCATCGTCATGATTTATTTTAGTCTGTGCAGTTTTGTTCTGATCACCAACATCTAGTAGGACTTCTGAAAATTGTTTTAGTCATCGCATCATGTTACAACACCCGCTAATATTTTTAATCTATTTTTAATGGGGTACATTTCACCTTTTTAATTATCTTCTGATACAGCAAAGTTCACTCTGTGATCAAATGTTTAAAAGTGTTATTATATCTGCAGAGTGAAAACATGTCTCGAAATCTTTGCTCATACCATCTCTTTTTTACATGTGATATTTTCATTTCATTACACACATCTTTTTATTTAATTTGTAAGATTTTTTTTCTTCATGAGGATGAGTTTTGCAGTTTTTCTATTTACAGTAAGTAAAATACATTAATTTACACTGCTCAGCAGCATTTGGTGGATCATCCATATAGTGGATATATTATTTAGAGATGTTTAAATATATATTCTCAACACCTGCTGTTAAAAATAAATAATGGTAAAATTATGAACCATTGATACTAAAAAACAGGAAGTCACAAACCACAACATCATGTGTTGCTTTCATAGTGTGCATGTGTGTGTTTTTAGAGGAGCTGTCATACTCTCCTTAGTTAGTGTCATCTGACTTCTTATCTTCTACTGCCACCTGTAGGTCTTTGTGAAAAATGTTGTGTGGAGTTTTTGTAAAGCGGCTCTGCTTCCTTTAACCAGTGTGTGTGTTTGGCACAGTAATACACAGCAGAGTCCTCTGGCTTTAAGTTGGACAGTCTCAGATACACCATGCTGTTGCTATCATCTCTACTGATTTCTGCACGTCCTCTCACACTGCTGGCATAAGTGTTACTGCTGGAAGAAGAGAAGCCAACCCTGATCCACTCCAGAGCTTTTCCTGCAGGTTGTCTTATCCAGTTCATGGTACAGCAGCTAAATGTGAAGCCAGATCCCCTGCAGGAGAGACTGAGAGTCTCCCCGGGCTTTTTCACTACTGAACTGGAAGGAATGGACTCCATCCTCTGACCTGTACAACCTGATGAGATGAAAGGAGAGAGGAAGCACAGAAGAAAGTGAGACAGTCATCTGGGAAGTTTTCTGCTCTCACTGACTGACCATCAGTCCATGTTGTCTGATGAAAGATCAAACAGCAAGAAGCAGGAGAACTCACAGGGCAGAGAGAGAGCAACCAGCAGAAGAGTGAGTGTGTTCATCATCCTGATGCTCCACACAAAGTACAAGAGCAGAAGTCAGCAGGACACAAGTACACTGCACAGACTGAAGATTTGCATCAGGATATCATGGGGAGGGAGTGGCTCCTGTACAGGCTCCTGTCCAATTAACTATTCATGTTTGTAAAACTGCTGTGTCCAGAAAACTTTTTATAAGAAAGATAAGATTAGACATTAAAAAAAGAAAACTTATGTATTTTTCAGGGTTAGGGTTAGGTCAACTGTTTTCTCTTTTTTCATTCATTGTTTGGTTTGAGTCCATTTTGATCATTATTTAACCCCTTTACACTGAGCGTATCACCGGTGATACATCTGCTCACTTTGGATGACCGTAACTATGTGATGGTTTGAGCTTTCAGAAAAAATCCGTTTCTGAAAGAGGCTTTGTGCTTTACAGCCATGTGGTGTAATTTCACTCATGCCTCTCCCGGAAGCCCGAGAAGCATCCGGTGAAAGAGAGCATTTTGGTAATTTTGGTACAAAAAAGTCAACGAGATGACCCTCGCGGTTGATAAAACTTCTGTGGAGGTTTAGAGAAGGATTTGAGACTGAACGAGCAACGGAAGGAGAAACTTCTGGTGAAGAAACGTAATGTTAGATGAGTTTGAATTTGATGAATGAAGCTCTCTACTTTTCTCTCGCGATAGTTTTTACTTCTGTATACATTATTATATGTGTAAATCAATGGTTGTATTGTGTAGTGGCCTTTTTAGAAAAGTGTACAAGTCTGTTGGTTTGTATTATGTGTGAGTATGTGTAGTTCCCGTGCATAAAGGTGTAGAAAAGTACGTGCAGGACGGGATACTGCATGCATGCGTGATTTGTTAGGCGATTTTTCTAGAATAGTGTAAGGTTACCAAGTCTTGTTTGTATGTTTTCATGTTTTGTGTTTTATATGTTTTATATGTTTATATGTTTTTTGTGTGTTTTATATTTTCTTCACTACTTTTAGTTTATCTTGTGATGAGGACCAGCTATAATGTGTATGTGCTGTAAAATTACAATAAATAAATCTTCTTTTTCTTCACGAGTCCTGTGTCCTGAGAGGCTGTGGGGATACTGCAGGTGGTGATGAGGAGGTGTCCACCACAGATCACATTCAGGGGGAAGATCACATATAGGGAGAAGCTGTGGGGAAAATGCCTGTACATAGTCTCCATTTTATGGCCTGTTTTTGCACATTTAGAGATTTAGAGATCCACAAATTTTATTGTGAATATTGGAAAATGTTCACATTTCAATTTTAAGATGCAAAATCTGTTATTCATGCTCTTTTGCTTTTTTTGACACTAAAACTCTAAAATGTCTATGTGTTTTATTTCATTTTAAACTGTTATTTCACCCATTTAACACGCAGTACATTGTAAAAAAAAAACTGCCAAATATGGAAAGTTCCAGGTGTTCTGGAAAAATGGACAAAAGCACTTACTCACAGGACATTTTATGATCCTTTTATAGTCAAAATAAGCAAAAATGTCCAAACTGACATTTTTAGGCATAGGTGTTAAAGGGTTAACTTCAATTTCTTACAATTTCTTCTTTTGATAACTGAAATACAGAATAAGAGGATGCTTCACATCTGCCTCACACAATAACAGATGGGAATATTATTAACCAGTGCATAGTTGTAGAAAAGCACATGTTGGTAAAACCATAAAAAAGAAGAAGTCACAAACCACAACCTCAGCTGGTGCTTTCACATTGTGTTTTTTCTCTGTATGTGTCATTATGATGCCTCCCTGGTTTGTCATTATACTTTTGATCTTCTACTGACCCCTGTTGGTGATTGTAAAAATAACATGTTTGAGGTTTCTGTAAAGCTTTAAAGGTGCAGTTGGCAGCATTGAGCAGAGTCCTCTCTCTGCCTGAACATTTGAACCAGTACAGCTTTAAGGCTCCTCACCCTCCCTCTCCGCTGCCCCCCCACAGTCCAGAGGATACACAGGTAGGAAACATGAATTAAACCCTGTCAGAGAGATATAACAGACTTTACAATAACTTCTGACCATACGTTAGATAGATAGATAGATAGATAGATAGATAGATAGATAGATAGATAGATAGATAGATAGATAGATAGATAGATAGATAGATAGATAGATAGATAGATAGATAGATAGATAGATAGATAGATAGATGAACTTTATTGATCTCCAAGAGAAATTCACAAGCTGACTGTGCAGAAACACGTCACATTATCACAAAGTTCGACTGTTTAATGAACTGAGCACCTAAAGTTAGCTAGATGTTTGGTGCTGTCTGAGTGCTGTGCTGTGCATCGATTTATTATATAGCTTCAGAAAGAATGTGTATTTTAACATATTCAAGTAACGTAATTATTTATTATCCAATAAAGTGTGTTTTCTACAATGATTTGTGTCTAAATGCCAAAGGGTCAACACTAGACATGAATGTCTCAAAAATAATGTCTTATGACTTAATAACTAAATTAATAACACTTCAGAAATATTAACAAGCTTTATTTTGCATAGGAATGACAGAAATGGTAAGTTACTGTAGATTAAAAATAAACATTGTTTATGGTCAACATAAACTTTGATTTGTGATGAAGACAGGATTCTTGATTATTCAAAGTGCAATAACAAGCCTCTATCAGACCTGAGGAGAGAATAAAGAAATGAATATGTGATCAGACAGTTTCATTTATAATGAGGACACGTTAGAGGGACACATTTGTTTTAAAATAATCCAAATTAAAATCCCTGAATATAATAATAAATAAAAGTAACACAGAGTAAGAAAAATGAAATTATTCATGAAAAATAAACACTATTAACTTGTCTGTTCAACACAACACTGACCTGGATTTCAACCACATAATAGAGGTGTGAATCTTCACTGGCCTCATGATTCAATAATAATTCACCCTGTCTACGATTCAAACACAAAAATGACTCTGCTTTCTAAATACTGGGTGTGTTTTTCTTTATCACTTACTGATGCTCTGACATCTCCCAACATATGAAAGTAACGTTTGACTAACATTCATCCACAATTAAACACAAGTCAGTGACGCTGAATACAGCTGAGTCTGTTAAATCACAATTAGTTCACAATCATGTTCTTACTGATCTGAGAGACTCTCCAACAACTCTGGACAGGATGGGATGTGTTGATGTTGGAGATAAAGAACCTGTCTGATATCTACAAGAAAACAAACAGCACATAATAAATAATCAGTCTGCTCTAAAATGATAAATAAACCTAAACTAAACAAAGATGGTCCTAACATTTGTCAGCTGGCAGTTTTTATCATCAGCAGGTTTACACACATTTGAAGAAGCTGAAGCTGCAGCAGCAGAAACTGAAAAAAACTAAAAACTGCCTGCGGTGATTTTCACTGAATTATTTTAATATTTCAGATCGTGAAATCAGCTGCCACACTACTGATGTGAACACTGATTAACAAACGAGCAGAAATAAATGTTTAACATGAAAAGTAATCTACAGTAATATCTGTTCAGTAAAACAACAAGCACACACGTATTTCAGAGTTTAGATGTTTGTTTGATAAGAGAAACTGATAAACTGTCGTGAATAATATTAACTAAACAGTGAACCACTTCTTTCACCACTAGCTGTGAGAGCACAGACACACATCGAGATCAGGACCAACATCAAACCGATATGACTGTCTGGACACTTCACCAAGAGATTTTTAACAACTTTCAGATAAACAAAGCTAAACGTTAGCACAGGGGTGTCAAACTCATTTTCACCGCGGGCCACATCAGCATTATGGTTGCCCTCAAAGGGCTGGTTGTATAAATGGAACTACTCTGTAACATATTTTTGTGTACAAATATTGTACATGCATTTACATAAATGTAAAAATATGCATGTAAGCACATTGTTCTGTGTTATTCTAACATAAATCCCTTTATCAGGATAAGAACGCCACATTACTTCATCAGTCAAAGATCAAACTTTTCAAGTGAATAACAAAGACAAATGTCATCAAACTCAAGTTATTACATCAATCAAGAATCAAGAATCTTTATTGTCATCATGTTTTCACATAACGAAATTAAGATTGGTGACTTCCAGCTTTAAACATAAATATATGTAAAAATATGTAATATGTACATAAATATCTAAAGATTTAAAGTTGTAGCAGCAATGTACAGTAGAGGGGTCAGTTGTTTAAGTGTAGTCAGTGCATGGCTCAAGTTCTCGATTGTGTGTGTGTGTGTGTGTGCATGTGGGGTAGAAATGGACTGATCAGCTCTGGGAAAAAGCTGTTTCAGTCTGGTAGTTTTGGTTTTAATGTTTCTGTACTGTTTTCCAGAGGGAAGCGGTACAAACAGTCCATCCATGCCCGAATTGGTGGGTAGGCGTCTGCGGACAATGTCATGTCGGGACCTTCTTCTGGATCCGGCCAGCGTATATTGAGTCCAGGTCTGGAAGAGGACTTCCCACAATCCCCTGTGCCATTTTCACCACCTAAGTCCTTTCAACTTTGTTCAAAACTTTTTGTGAGAGTTGAGAGGTGCAGAACCATGGTACAACAAATAACAAATAAATAACTGTGAGCTGCTAAGAACATGTGACAGATGTGACAAAACAAATGTCTGCAGACAGTCTTGATGAGGGAATAAACATCAACTACTGAGAGTACCAGGAACTTTGTGGCTTTTTAGCGGGCCTTACAGCTGAAGGCGTTTCTGATTGGTTGAATATTCCCAGCATTTTATCTCAGCCAGGTGAGGACTCGGTGGAGACGGAGGAGCAGTGAGCTGAAGGTGAATCACACACAGCCAACATGATGATGCTCGTTAAATGTTAAAACGCAAACTGATATAATACTGTTGTTACCCGAGCCAAAAGCTAACGTTAGCTAGCTTGCGTTAATGCTAATCGTTAATGCAGTACCAAAGTGGTATAAAGTGATTGTTGGTTAAGTCAATCACACAAAATGATTTACCCCTGCAGAGATATAGAGGATTTTATCTGATCCACTTTGCCTCAGTGCTGCTCTGTTTTAATAGTTAGTGCACTGTGCACGTCAAACAAAAAAACTCACAATATAACGTTGCTGGTTGCTGGTTATGAACATGTGCTGCAACTTGCAATACTGTGCTTGTGTATGTTTATTTTTATTGTGGTCTGTTTTGGGGTTATTTTCAGCAACGTAGAAAGAGGAAAACAGACGCTGGGACTCACTGGTCGCGCTGAGAGACATGACAGACCGGACCGGACCGCTGCTGGAGAGAGAGCGGACTAAAGCCTGGAGAGGAGCGGACTAAAGCCTGGCCCTCAGCCCGCTGGTTTTCTATACCTATATATTTTGCACATTTTTATTTTTGATCAATAAATAGTTGTCGGTGTTGAGTGTTTGTATGGTGGCTGTTCATGTTAATCATATTCTAATATTTACAACGCTGTGAGGGGTTATAGCTGTAAGTTTGAGTATTAGATAGCAGTAAGATCCGGCTCTCTTGCGGGCCACATAAAATGACGTGGGGGAGCCAGATTATTCGAAGCCCATTGCATTGGGCCTTGAGTTTGACACATGTAATGCGTTAACTTGATAGCGCTTAGCATTAGCCTCTGGAAGCTAACGTTAGCTCGGCTTCAACGTCACAGTAACATGAGATTCACCGCGGACTGTTTCTGTAACACGTCTTATTTTCGTGGTTAATTTTTACAGGAATTCAAACTGTCCAGCAGAAATGTGTCTAACTCTCCATCAGTGTGAATCTTTCAGCTCTCTCCACCTCTCAAAGTCTCTCTGTGTTTTCTCTCGTTTAATCTCCGGCTCGGTCAGATCCTTTTTCTTTAGCTTCTTTTCTTCTCTGCTCATCTTCTGTTTCTTCTCTCTCAGTATCAGCAGTAGTTGTCAGAGGAGGGAGGCTCACTTTTCTCTCTCTGCTCCTCGTTGAGTAAACAAACCAGTTTGTGACCCCATTGCAGTGACCCGGAAGAGTTTGAACGTCGTCTACCACGAGAGCTCCTACGCTGACCGGGACGCCGCATGGCGTGTTCACGAACTGCGTTGGACACTCCTCCTTCTCTGATTGGTTGTTTTGACCCGGGCAGCGGTAGATTTTAACAAATGGCTTTAGAGGCAGAAGGCGGGGCCAGAGGAGGCTGATTATTATCACAGATGATCTGTCTCATATTCTACCTATCAGGACATGGAGACAGTTTGAGTGAATATGACTAAAAGTAGTGTTTGAAACTGTTACCTGATGTTACCTTAACTGAACCTTTAACTACTGCTAAAGTAGATTTTATGGTGCAAACTTCAAAGTCCTTAATAGACTGCAGTACATCAAGAACGTAGCTGTTCCCCTCCACACTCACTCTGTCTCCTGTGACCACATTACAATTATTTCAACAATAAAACTAAAATTCCTTCTCTTCTTTCAAAAAAGCCCTCCATGACCAGGACCCCTTATATCTTACCAAGTTAAACCGTCACAATCCTTCCAACACCCTCCGTTCTTTTGACACCAACCTCCTGTCACCATCATTTTTTAGCATTTTAACTTTTATACTGAGGTATAACATATAGTTGTATGTTTAAGTTTTTAGGTCACTTAATTTAGTGTGAATGAGTATTTTGCAAATATAAATAAAGTAGTACAACTAAAATGTCATTTTAAAGAATATTCCCAGGTTCATATTTATTTTAATTATAATAATTAAGTTAGAAATAAATTCAATGTACAGTAAAGTTTGAACATCAAACATAAATATTTAATCAGTCTCAACTAGTCTAGTAGGCCACAAACAGTGAAAAAGAAAAATGAAGAGAATCAAAGCTTATTGGAGTAAAATGTATCAACATTTATTTATGCCATGTCCACTTAAAGTACTTTTGTGTTTTAATATAGTTAATGCAGAGTGAAACAGCTCTGCTGCTGAAATATTCATCATCACGAGAACAATTTATCTGGATTAAATTGCTCAATGTTGAACGTATTTAATGACACTTCCTAAAATGTGCCCATATTTACCAAAAGAAAGTGGTGACAAAGCATTTTCATTTTGCATTGAACCATTTTACTTACACTGATTTGGTGTTTGGAAAGAATATTTTTTTCATGAACATTAGATATAAATTGAAATCAAGTGATATTGAGACACATGAATGTTCCCAGAAGTAATGACAAAAAGAGGAACTAATTTTTGTACGACTCTCCTGTTATTGTCTCTCACTGTGTCTCTCTGGCACAGTAATACACTGCTACTGTGTCCTCAGTCTTCAGACTGTTCATCTGTAGATAGAGCTTACTGCTGGAGTCATCTCTGGAGATGGTGAATCTACCCTGGACTGACTGAGAGTAATAGATTGGAGTACTGACTGTGCCTATATAAGCGATCCACTCCAGTCCTTTTCCAGGAAGCCTGTCTGATCCAGCCCATATAGGAGCTGCTGAATGTGAATCCAGAGGCTGTACAGGTCAATCTGTGGGACTCTCCAGGCCTTTTAACCACTGGTTCAGATTCTGTCAGAGTCTGACCATCAACACCTGTCAAGAGAAAAAACAGCATTGAGTGAAATAAGCTGGTGACACAAATAAAAGCTTTTGTCAGATTAAGATGAGTGTAAATGTTGACCTGCCCAGCAGATAGTTAAAAGCAGCAGTCCTGTCCTATAGTCCATCATGTTAAACTGTGTGTCCACTGTTCTCTGTCATCCTCTCTGCAGTCAGATAAGTAGAGGTGGAAGACATCTGAGCTTTGCATTGACTCCTCCTCACAGGGAGGAGAACATTTTGTGTTTAATTTAAAGTTTATCTGACTCTTTTTTTTATTTACTTTGCATTATATATCTGAGTATTAACACACTTTAACACACAACCGCATTTGGTACATTGTTTTCATAAAACTTCAAAATTATATCTCAGTTCAGAAATTTCACACACTAATGAGATTTTTTCAGATTATTTCAAATATGATTTATCATCATGATTCATTTACTCTCTACAGTTTTGTTCCTGATCACCAACATCTAGTCAGACTTCTGAAAATTGTTTTATTGTCATCTTATCATGTTAGAATACCCACTAATGTTTTGAATCTTGAATTTCTAATCAGGGATCTTTCACCTTTTTAATTATCTTCTGATCCAGCAAACTTCACTCTGTGATCAAATTTGAGTGTTATTATTATAAATAGTTATATCTGCAGAGTGAAACATGTCTGGAAATCTCCTCTACTTTACATATGATATTTTAATGTCATTACACACATCTTCTCTTTCTCTTTAATTTGTAAGATTGTTTTTGGTCATGAGGATGAGTTTTGAAGTTTTTCAACAGAGACATATATTTACAGTAGGGTTGTGAGGTTGTCAGTGAGGTTGTGAGAAATATACGGGAAAAAGCGAGCGAAAAAAAGAAAATGCAGCAGAAAATGGAGGCATCAGCCAAAAGCTCAGCAGGGCTGTCAAAAGAAAGAAAAAAGAAAAGGAAGAGAAAGAAGCGGACACAATAAAAAAGCGTACCGCCGATAAGAA
>CM041547.1:15483686-15490626 GCA_023238725.1 Scortum barcoo
CTATTTAAATAGTTTCATTACTTATCACAAAAAAACACAAAAAAATATTTTCCATATAATAAATAGTAGGGGGTGGGGCTTTGGTGGTGATTAGAGTCTTGGATATGTCAAAGATTAGTGACAAAATTGATTTGATTGCATTAATATTTTTTATCTAGTGTCAGATACTCCCTTTGGACACCTCTTCATGGCCAAAAATGCCTCATTGACTTCCATTAAAACCACATTTTTTTAATCTCACTGCTCTTACAGTATAAAACCATGCATTGTGTAATGTCAGCATTTCATTTAGAAGACAAGTAGTGATATTTGACATTTTTACTGTATTCCACCATATTCAACTGTTTTGTAGGCCGATGCATGAAATTCTTTAATTTTTGACATTTATATGAATGAACCATATGACTACCAGAGGGCCCGTCAGAGTTTTTATGTGTGTGAGAGAGAGAGAGACAGTGTGTGTGTGTGCTTGTGAGAAAGTGTGTGTGTGTATGTGTGTGTGTGAGTGAGAGAGAGAGAAAGTGTGTGTGAATATGTAAATGTGCAGTGATCATTTCAGGGGTGTAAAAGGGCATCTTTTGAGGGATGTGTTTCATGTATCTTTGAAGAGGTGCTTGAGTAAAAACATGTCCTTTGTTGTACTCAAAAACAAAAACAACTGGCTGCATTTACTGCCAGAGATAAAAAGCAGCTTGGCTGAGGGGTCATTTCATTGGTGAGCAGAAAAGGAGAAGAGACCTGGAGCAAAAAGAAGGAGCAAAAATGAAGATATATTAGAGTGTAGAAGATGATTTAGAAATGGTCTGTTGTGGAAAAAATATATTTTGTCTGTACTGGAAATAAAGAGAATTGATCCGACCAGAGTGTCTTTTATATTTTATTGTATTCTCACAAGAAGGTGAGCTGTCAGACAACCGAGTGTGTACTCAGCTGGATGAGGACTCACGAGTGATAACAGAAAAAGGACAGATACTTATAGTGGGATACAATCAAAGGAAAGGTAGGGGGTGTGTGTGTAAGGTCTTGTCAACCCTTCTAGTAGATAGATTCAGGGTTACATCGTCTTACGTGCATAAAAGGAGTCTAGCAGGAAGATAATTGATTAGGTCATTGTGAGTTAAGATTTAAAACCAGTTGGAGCCAACCCTGTGATAGCGTGTCTTCCATAGTATGATGACCGCTATCAGTCAGAAAGGTCTCTAACAGCAGGTCAGAAGTGAACTGTCGGTCAGAGGTTTGTCTTTTAAAGGAATTTAGGTCTTGGTTGAGTCTAACATAGTATAATAGGATAGGATCAGGTCACATGCTGCAAGATCTGCTGGTACTAAACTAAACCAAACACATACATGCACACACACACACACACACACACACAAACTGTTGGGGCCCCCTAGTGTAGTCATACGGACTTCATAATATAAATGGCAAAAAAAACAAGAATTTCATGCATGGGATAGATCTGCATGCTACACTAATATTAGTTTGTCAAAGTAGTTTGTAAATGACAGGAAACAAATATTTGAATGGAACATGTTCAAAGGGTTTAGGGTTAGGGAGGATTGGTCCCTCCTGAAGTCCATTTTCTTCAAATTTTGTTATTGTTACTGAGTGTTGACATATACAAGAAACAACAGCAGTTTGTATATGTGTTGTGCTTTTCTATAATCATTGTGTGTCCGTATATTCGTTGTGTATTTTTATATTAGTTGTGTGTTCATGTCTTCGTCGTGTCTTCACAGTTTTGTTTCCTTTCTATATTTGTACGTTTCCGTAGTTGCTGTTTGTTTCCGTATTTGTTTATTTTTTTTCATTTAAAGTGTGTTACTGTATTTTCAGCACTTTAATTGTCAAACTGATTAACCATGTTTTTTTATTTGCTTGCATTCTGTTCATTTCCATGCGTTTTATCAAGTTGTTGTGTATTTGCCCCTTTTGCCTGCTGTAATATACAGAGTAGTGGAGAGAGAAAGTTTCTTTATGATATTTGTTGACAATGCTCAGAATACATATTATCACCAGCCTCGTCCTTTAAAAGAGAAAAAAGAGTTTCAGTGAAGGAAAGGGCTACTTATACTTTTGATCTTACTTCTTTTCATTTTACCTTTGTATTTCACCATACCTGTTTATCATGCGTTAAGTGTAATTTTTTTAGCATAACCTTACATGTGTGACTTTACAGTTATTTTTTCATTTTGACATACTGTATTAAGACATTGGACACAAAAACATAAAATCAGAATTGGAAAAAGTTTTTTCTTTTTAATGTGAAAACCACTCTAATGAACCATTTTATAACTTAAAATGCAAATATGAATTGTAAATTTCCACAACTTGTGTACAAATTTAGCAAATAACAGTGATTTACAACTATTTACATTAAAATGCAGGCAGTGTCTCAGGCATTATTTGTTCAACTATTTACAAAACAATTAGATGTCACAATAAGATGTCACAAATTTTTGTTTTCAAGTGCTTCTTCAAAGGTTGGACCCCATTGAAGTCTTTTCTTTCTTTATCTTTTACTTTTCTAAAACAATGATATATACATAAAACAACAGAAAACATTGCATTTGCAGTAGTTCTCTTTCAAAACCATTTGTTATCTCAATATGGGAAGCAGTTTCTGGCATGACCAATCACAGAAGGTTCATATTTATCATTTCTGTCAGTGGACAGATTAATGTTTTTCACACTTACTTTTTTTCGTTTTTAACCAATCATGGCCCTAGTAATGCCTTTGGTATCTACAAATAGTGAGATGTTTCTTTTTACGAGACATTCAGTCTTTTATGTATTTCCCATGTACAGATAAGAGCTGTTATAATAATATAATAATATAAGCAGATAGATGGAAGAGCAGGCATCAGTGTGTAGGCTGTGGGGTGTAATGCCCACAGAACATGGGAATGATCAA
The DNA here is from genome assembly GCA_023238725.1 of Scortum barcoo. Classification (NCBI taxonomy): domain Eukaryota; kingdom Metazoa; phylum Chordata; class Actinopteri; order Centrarchiformes; family Terapontidae; genus Scortum; species Scortum barcoo. Next base: position 15,486,601 of record CM041547.1, read on the forward strand.
CGTGTGTCCTGGGCTGCAGTCACACCAGACAGCATGCCTCCTGAATGGATTGTTTTTTCATTTCAACTCAAACAAGGCGGGCATAGTGCCTTTTGTTTAAGGGTAAAAGGCCAGTCAATTCCACTCTGGAAGTTCAGCAGGCCTAATGTCACAAAGGGAGCTTTGGATAGGATTTGAATCAGTGCCCGGGGATACACCATGGACACAGGCATGGTTAAAGAGGAGGAGGAACTTGTTGATGTTGAATCATTGTTCCCAGATACAGTTGAGGAGGAACTCCCCTCTCTTAAGCCACAGGCATATCCAGAGGAAGAAGGCTGTGAACAAAGCACACAACTGAGACACTTTCCTGGTGAAAAGGGTCCATGGTATCAACCCATTAGCAGACACTGACTCAGATGGACGGATGGATGATGGATGCCTTGTTGGCTAAAATGTACATAGCCATGGTGATCCAGATGCAGCTAGCATCAAGAGCTCAAACAGGACTTAAGCAAGGATTACAAACCTCAATTTATGAGGATCTGAGGCAAGTCACCTGCGTGCTTCCTAGGCTGATAAAGAGCAAGAGGCAGAAGTGGCTTTTAAGGTTACAGCTGAACTGTAGATGTTGAGGCGCCATTTGTGGTTGTGTCAGTCCAGGCTGCAGCAGAAGGACAGAGCTGGTCTAATGAGGCTGCCAGCAGAGCTACTGGTCATGTTTGCCCGAGAGGCCAGCACCTTGCTGCAACAAGCCCAGGAGGTCTACCGTTGTGTTAGGGAGGTGTCAATCAGAGGATTGAGCTTTACCTCTTCTTTTGACTGCAAGGTGATGGAGAATAGAGCCAGAGACACGGGCCCCACAGATTAATTATACGTCAGGGGCACAAAGGCTCACAGGGTAACTTTAAACAGGAGTGTCTGTGGAGACCTCTGCCAAAGGCGAGACTGTCCACAGAAGTACTCCAGCAGGCATGTAATGAGGTGGTTGTACCAGTGTCCCCTGGAGTACGGGTATACTCTACCCATTGTGACCTTTTGCTGTGGAAAGGAGCATCTCTAGCAGAGATTTGCGCAGCAGCTACCTCTTCAACTCTGTATATATTTACCCAATTCTACCAACTGAACATGGCTGCATCCGAGCTTTGGGGGAGTCAGTTTTGTGTCCTACTCAGAGTCAAGTATGTCTGTGGTTCCCCAACATATTGCCCAGCTGTCAGTAGCCTGTGTTGGGGTGTCACTTAAACCTGTCAGTTGGCCTTGCTTCTTGCAGGCTATCTTAAACAAACCTGTGACCTCTGTGGTCCTTGACCTTGGCATCTTTCAGGGCCATTAAGGCTTCAGGTAGCGCCTTGTGCCTAAGCACACAGTGACAGCAGGCAGCATTTGGCTGTCTGGCTGGCTCAGGGGGTTGTAAATATTGTACATTTGTCTATAGTTTGTTTGTAGCACAGGCTTGAACCATCAGGTTGTGTAGGTGATTAGAAGGCATGGGCGTTGGTGTCAGCATTAAGAGAATGCTCCTCCTTTACGTGAGGTGTGTTATAGAGTCCCCATGTACATATGGAATATGTAGCTGGGTGGAGAGATAATCTTGATACGATGGGGACTTCGGATCACAAAGATGAGAGTAGAATCATCTACGGTGTGCCTGTGACTTTGTGGTTCGTGTGAATAATAAATGTTTGAACCTGCATCATGGGCCATCAGTCATCATTAGAGTCTGAAGTTTGGTTGGGATGATACAGTAAGAGCTTGCCCTCTTCATCAACCCTTCCGCCACGCTGCATCAAGAGGCCTCTACGACGACGAATCACGGGGTCAAGTTGCTGCTACGGACTCTTCATCCAGCAACGTGGCGCCATCCTTTGGGTCATCTAGACGAGAAATACGGTCTACAGGCAGCTGGCTGAAGGACTTGATGTGAAGGTCAGACACGGTGAACAATCGCCAAGGAACAGCGGGCATCATTCAAAGGTATAAAACAACTGATTGACTGATAAGGAACAATTCATCATCATCAAGAACTTTATTGCTCGTCGTTATTCACGGTTTAAGAAGAAACGGACGTCAACAACCACTGCACAGACATTTTGTGAACTGATTTTCTGAATTTGGTGTTGAATTCTTACCACGGGGTTCTGTATTCACTGTTATTATTATTGAATCATTTATTGAATTTCGGTAACAGTCACCCTTTTCTATTGAGGGTGAAACACTTGTTTAATCGGGAACTAAGTGCCGCTGTACTGATCTGATCATATGTTCATTTTTTATCTTTGTATTTAGTTTGAGAGGTTAATATTTCATCACATTCATGACTTTGATGGTATGAGCAAAGCTTTTTTTTCATTGCAGCATTTTATTCATTTTTTTGCATTCTTATTGTACATACTGACTGTATTTTCTGCAAACTAAAGTACAGCGACAGCAGCCAGGATCATATAAATAGTATGACAAATGTAAAATTTATATTTTAATGGTTTCATTCAAATTTTAGGTCCATATTTATTACTCTATTATTACTCAAACTATTATTTATTTTTATATTCTTGTTTGAGTGTTTCTGTTCTTGTTAATATTTTTGAGTAGTATTTAATTTCATTTACAATGATTGCATGATGTAAATTGTTGTGCAATGACAATAAATTCTTGAATCTTAAATCCTGAATCTTAATCACAAACAATATTATTTAAAAAAGTGTTTTGTAGACAACTGAATGTTCCCAGAGGTGGTGGTATAAAGAGGAAGTAGTTTTTGTACGACTCTCTGTTATTGTCTCTCACTGTGTCTCTTCTGGCACAGTAATACACTGCTGTGTCCTCAGTCTTCAGACTGTTCATCTGTAGATAGAGCTTACTGCTGGAGTCATCTCTGGAGATGGTGAATCTACCCTGGAATGACTGAGAGTAATAGATAGGAGAACTGGCTGTGCTTATAATAAGCGATCCACTCCAGTCCTTTTCCAGGAGCCTGTCTGACCCAGGCCATCCAGTAGTTAACAAAGTCAAGTCCAGAGGCTGTACAGGTCAATCTGTGGGACTCTCCAGGCCTTTTAACCACTGGTTCAGATTCTGTCAGAGTCTGACCATCAACACCTGTCACTGAGTGAAATAAGCTGGTGACACAAATAAAAGCTTTTGTCAGATTAAGATGAGTGTAAATGTTGACCTGCCCAGCAGATAGTTAAAAGCAGCAGTCCTGTCCTATAGTCCATCATGTTAAACTGTGTGTCCACTGTTCTCTGTCATCCTCTCTGCAGTCAGATAAGTAGAGGTGGAAGACATCTGAGCTTTGCATTGACTCCTCCTCACAGGGAGGAGAAAATTTTATGGACTGGGATGACTTAGTATTTAGTGAAACTTTTGAGTCAGTGTTCAAGAGTTTTGTTTTTCTCAAATCAGTTGAATTAAAGTTTATCTGAAGTTTATTTCACACCTCATTTTTATAAAACCTCAAAATGTTTATTTATCAAAATTAATTTAAATATAGTAAACTTGTGAAAAAATGTTTAACAATATAAATAATGTACAGTTTTCTTCAGATCACAAAGATCTACAACTGCAATTTACAACATCCACTACACAGCAAGTTTCTGGAATAAAATAATCTGCAGTTAAAGAAAAAAGTGTGAAATGGTTTGATTTTTGGAGTTTATTTTCTAACTTAGACTACAATTTGAGTTGGGAGTTACTCTTTGGCTGTGTAATATTTCAGTGTTCATTCACTGGGTGTTGAAGGGCTTGATTCAACACTAGTCCTGCTGTTCATGATCCCTAACAATTCCTCTATTGCCACAAAAACTGTAAGCTTCTTGAAAAAAGGTGACATTGCAAGTTTAGTTTGGTATCAAGGCTCAGTCACTACCTGTAAATGGTCAGCAGGGCACAGGGAGGGATCCTGTGCTTCAAACAGCTCATTTGTTCTTTGACCTGCTTTCCATTGAATGGTTCACTTTTACAAACTATATCCAACTTTATGACTTTATGCAAACACAGATTTGATCATGAATTCAGCCAATAGACTGAGACGGTAAATTAAAATAA
>CM041547.1:15491126-15550609 GCA_023238725.1 Scortum barcoo
GTCTCCGCTCCCGCACCACCAGACTCACGAACAGCTTCATCCACCAGGCTGTGAGGCTGCTGAACTCTCTCCCCTCCCCACTCCCAGCCCCAGCCAGAAGGAGCACCAGGCTGGGAGGAGGAGTCTAGGAACACTGGACCCCCCCCCACTCCCTCCCCACCCAACTGAGACTCTAAACACTGGACCCCCCCCTCCCTCCCCACCCAACTGAGACTCTAAATATGCAAATTGCACTCATCTGTTGCTAACTGTTATTTATTTATATTTATATTTGCACTACCCATATTACTATTACCACTACCATCCAAGTACTGTCTATAAGGAAACATTTTGCACTAAAACCCTACATTTACAACAACAACTACCTCTAAATGCATACAGCTGAAACACTGTGTTGTCCTGTCCTGTCATTCCCTGCTATGTTAGCAGCGGACTTTGTGTACTCTATGTCTTGTCTTGTCATACCTTAGTTAGTTTAGCAGCATTAGGTGAAAGTAGCCTTAAGTTACTGCACTTTAAATATTTATTTATGCTAAATTTTTTTTTAGAACTTGTCTTGTTGTGCATCTGCACTTTACTGTTGTCCATGTAACGCATAGGATAGTGAGAAACGTAATTTCGATTCCTTTGTATGTCAAGCACATGTGAAGAAATTGACAAATAAAAGCTGACTCTGAGTGTAGAAGAGGATTTAGAAATGGTCTGTTGTGGAAAAAATATATTTTGTCTGTTCTGGAAATAAAGAGAATTGATCCTGACCAGAGTGTCTTTTATATTTTAATGTATTCTTGCAAGAAGGTGAGCTGTCAGACAACCGAGTGTGTGCTCAGCTGGATGAGGACTCACAAGTGATAACAGAAAAAGGACAGATACTTATAGTGGGATACAATCAAAGGAAAGGTGGGGTGTGTGTGTGTAAGGTCTTGTCAACCCTTCTAGTAGATAGATTCAGGGTTACATCGTCTTCGTGCATAAAAGGAGTCTAGCAGGAAGATAATTAATCAGGTCATTGTAGTTAAGATTTAAAACCAGTTGGAGCCAACCCTGTGATAGTGTGTCTTCCATAGTATGATGACCGCTATCAGTCAGAGGTCTCTCTTTTACAGCAGGTCAGAAGTGTACTGTCGGTCAGAGGTTTGTCTTTTAAAGGAATTTAGGTCTTGGTTAGTCTAACATAGTATAATAGGATAGGATCAGGTCACATGCTGCAAGACCTGCTGGTACTAAACTAAACCAAACACATACATGCACACACACACACACACACACACACACACACTCTCTCTCTCTCTTGGGGCCCCCTGGTAGTCATATAATGGCTTCATAATATAAATGGCAAAAAAACAAGAATTTCATGCATGGGATAGATCTGCATGCTACACTAATATTAGTTTGTTAAAGTAGTTTGTAAATGACAGGAAACAAATATTTGAATGGAACATGTTCAAAGGGTTTAGGGTTAGGGAGGATTGGTCCCTCCTGAAGTCCATTTTCTTAAAATTTTGTTATTGTTACTATTGTGTGTCCGTATATTCGTTGTGTATTTTTATATTAGTTGTGTGTTCATGTCTTCGTCGTGTCTTCACAGTTTTGTTGCCTTTCTATATTTGTACGTTTCCGTAGTTGCTGTTTGTTTCCGTATTTGTTTTTTTTTTTCATTTAAAGTGTGTTACTGTATTTTCAGCACTTTAATTGTCAAACTGATTAACCATGTTTTTTTTATTTGCTTGCATTCTGTTCATTTCCATGCGTTTTATCAAGTTGTTGTGCATTTGTCCCTTTTGCCTGCTGTAATATACAGAGTAGTGGAGAGAGAAAGTTTCTTTATGATATTTGTTGACAAAGCTCAGAATACATATTATCACCAGCCTCGTCCTTTAAAAGAGAAAAAAGAGTTTCAGTGAAGGAAAGGGCTTCAAGAGGGTCTCTTGACAATGTCCCATTTAATTTTTTTTTATTAATCCAATTATAATTGGCCATTTTTGACTTCTTTTGAGTTTACCTTTGTATTTCACCATACCTGTTTATCATGCGTTGTTACGTGTAATTTTTTTTAGCATAACCTTACATGTATGACTTTACAGTTATTTTTTCATTTTGACATACTGTATTAACACATTGGACACAACATGTCTGATGAACCATTTTATAACTTAGAATGCAAATATGAATTGTAAATTTCCACAACTTGTGTACAAATTTAGCAAAACAGTGATTTACAACTATTTACATTAAAATGCAGGCAGTGTCTCAGGCATTATTTGTTCAACTATTTACAAAACAGTTAGATGTCACAATAAGATGCCACAAATTTTTGTTTTCAAGTGCTTCTTCAAAGGTTGGACCCCATTGAAGTCTTTTCTTTCTTTATCTTTTACTTTTATAAAGCAATGATATATACATGAAACAACAGAAAACATTGCATTTGCAGTAGTTCGCTTTCAAAACCATTTGTTCATATGACCAATCACAGAAGGTTCATATTTATCATTTCTGTCAGTGGACAGATAAATGTTTTTCACACTTACTCTTTTTCATTTTTAACCAATCATGGCCCTAGTAATGCCTTTGGTATCTACAAACAGTGAGATGGTTCTTTTTACGAGACATTCAGTCTTTTATGTATTTCCCATGTACAAATAAGAGCTGTTATAATAATATAATAATATAAGCAGATAGATGGAAGAGCAGGCATCAGTGTTGTAGGCTGTGGGGTGTAATGCCCACAGAACATGGGAATGATCAACGTGTGTCCTGGGCTGTAGTCACACCAGACAGCATGCCTCCTGCAATGGATTGTTTTTTCATTTCAACTCAAACAAGGCGGGCATGGTGCCTTTTGTTTAAGGGTAAGAGGCCAGTCAATTCCACTCTGGAAGTTCAGCAGGCCTAATGTCACAAAGGGAGCTTTGGATAGGATTTGAATCAGTGCCCGGGGATACACCATGGACACAGGCATTGTTAAAGAGGAGGAGGAACTTGTTGATGTTGAATCATTGTTCCCAGATACAGTTGAGGAGGAACTCCCCTCTCTTTTAGCCACAGGCATATCCAGAGGAAGAAGGCTGTGAACAAAGCACACAACTGAGACACTTTCCTGGTGAAAAGGGTCCATGGTATCAACCCATCAGCAGATACTGACTCAGATGGATGGATGTCTGATGGATGCCTTGTTGGCTAAAATGTACATAGCCATGGTGATCCAGATGCAGCTAGCCAACACAGGCGCTATCCTCTTGCTATATCAGTGGGAGCTCAAACAGGACATAAGCAGGGATTACAAACCTCAACTTATGAGGATCTGAGGCAAGTCACCTGCATGCTCCCTAGGCTGATAAAGCAGGCAGAAGTGGCTTTTAAGGTTACAGCTGAACTGTAGATGTTGAGGCGCCATTTGTGGTTGTTTCAGTCCAGGCTGCAGCAGAAGGACAGAGCTGGTCTAATGAGGCTGCCAGCAGAGCTACTGGTCATGTTTGCCCAAGAGGCCAGCACCTTGCTGCAACAACCCCAGGAGGTCTACCGTTGTGTTAGGGAGGTGTCAATCAGAGGATTGAGCATTTACCTCTTCTTTTGACTGCAAGGTGATGGAGAATAGAGCCAGAGACAGGTCCCCACAGATTAATTATACGTCAGGGGCACATAGGCTCACAGGGTAACTTTAAACAGGAGTGTCTGTGGAGAGCTCTGCCAAAGGTGAGACTGTCCACCGAAGTACTCCAGCAGGCATATAATGAGGTGGTTGTACCAGTGTCCCCTGGAGTACGGGCATACTCTACCCATTGTGACCATTTGCTGTGGAAAGGAGCATCTCTAGCAGAGATTTGCGCAGCAACTACCTCTTCAACTCTGTATATATTTACCCAATTCTACCAACTGAACATGGCTGCATCCGACCTTTGGGGGAGTCAGTTTTGTGTCCTACTCAGAGTCAAGTATGTCTGTGGTTCCCCAACATATTGCCCAGCTGTCAGTAGCTTGTGTTGGGGTGTCACTTAAACCTGTCAGTTGGCCTTGCTTCTTGCAGGCTATCTTAAACAAACCCGTGACCTCTGTGGTCCCTGACCTTGGCATCTTTCAGGGCCATTAAGGCTTCAGGTAGTGCCTTGTGCCTAAGCACACAGTGACATCAAGCAGCATTTGGCTGTCTGGCTGGCTCAGGGGGTTGTAAATATTGTACATTTGTGTATAGTTTGTTTGTAGCACAGGCTTGAACCATCAGGTTGTGTAGGTGATTAGAAGGCATGGGCGTTGGTGTCAGCACTTAAGAGACTGCTCCTCCTTTACGTGAGGTGTGTTATAGAGTCCCCGTACATATGGAATATGTAGCTGGGTGGTGGAGAGATAATCTTGATACGATGGGGACTTCGTATCAAGATTATCTCGTATCCCCCAGCCTCACGTGCACTGAGGTCTGCCAGTCAGGTAGTCTGTGATCCATGCCACCAGGTGTGATTCTGCTCTCATCTCTGTCAGTTTGTCCCTGAGGAGCAGTGGCTGGATGGTGTTAAAGGTGCTGCTGGAGAAGTCCAAAAATGTAATCCTCACAGCACCATTGCCTCTGTCCAGGTGAGAGAAAGATTGGTGGAGCAAGAAGATGATGGCATTCCTTCACTCCTGTCTTCTCCCGGTAAGCAAACTGCAGAGGGTCAAGAGCGTGGTGGGTCTGTGGCCTCAGGTGATGGAGCAGCAGCCGTTCCATGGTCTTCATCACGTGCGACGCCAGGGTGACCGGCCTGAAGTCATTCAGCTCGCCATTGTGTGGTTTCTTAGGGACTGGAATGATGCAGGATGTTTTCCACAGCTGAACCCTCCCCTGTCCCAAGCTCAGGTTGAATATGAGCTGAAGGGGGTGTCCCAGCTCCCTCACGCAGGCCTTCAGTAGTCGCGGCGATCTGGACCTGCAGCCTCCTCGGCTCTCCACAGACCTGAGCTGCTGTGATCGTCGTGGGTGGTGTGAGGGGGCTGGTGATGGCCTGCGGGAGTAGGAGGGTGGGGGCTGCTGTGTTCAGAGGTGTGAATGGGTTGGGGTGATCAAACCTATTAAAGAAGTTGTTTAGCTGGTTTGCCCTTCCCTCATCCCCCTCAATGGGGGCACCTCTCTTGGAGCTTGCAGCCAGTGATGGTCTTCATCCCCTCCCACACCTCCCTCATGTTGTTGTTTTGCATCCTTTGTTCTATTTTTCTTCTATACTGCTCCTTGGCCTCCCTGAGCTGGACTCTGAGTTCCTTCTGTATCCGCTTAATCTCCTGTGTGTCACCATCTTTAAAGGCCTTCTTCTTCTGGTTCAGAAGGCCTTTGATGTCACTTGTTATCCAGGGCTTGTTGTTAGCAAAGCAGCGTACAGATCTTACTGGAACAACAGCGTCCATACAGAAGTTAATATAGTCCGTGGTGCAGTCAACCATCTCCTCCATGTTCTCATTGTGAGACCCCTGCAATGCTTCCCAGTCTGTGGTCTCGAAACAGTCTTTCAGAGCCTGCTCAGCTTCAGGAGACCACTTCCTGAATGAGCGTGTGGTTGTTGGTAGTCTCTTCACTCTTGGTGTGTAGTGAGGTTTGAGCAGGACTAGATTGTGATCTGCTTTCCCCAGGGCAGGCAGGGGGGTGGCTCTGTATGCATTCCTTCACGTTTGCATACATCAGGTCTATAAGTCCTCTTCCCTCCTGGTGTTACAGTCCACGTACTGGTGAAAAGCAGCCAAGTGTATTGTCCAGAGTGACATGATTAAAGTCCCCAGAGATTAGCACGAGAGCCTCAGGATGCTGTGTTTGTAGTTTAGCCACAGCGCTGTGGATGACGTCACACGCAGCCTCCGCGTCTGCGCGCGGGGTAATGTAAACAACAAGAACAATGGCATGGCTGAACTCCCTCCCACGACGTAGACTGAATGTGTATTTAATTGAGTTTATTGCCGTATATGATTTAGCATATTGCGCTAAGTCTGAAATTAGACGAGAGGCTAATGCTAGCAAGCATTTCACAGATTGTTAGCCAGTGAAAGCATGGTTGTATGCAATGTATGTGAGTTGTAATTGTGTTTTATTTCGCTTTCAGCTCTTACGGTGTGCCTGTGATTTTGTGGTTCGTGTGAGTAATAAATGTTTGAACCTGCATTATGGGCCATGAGTCATCATTGGAGTCTGAAGTTTGGTTGGGATGATACAGTAAGAACTTGCCCTCTTCATCAACCCTGCCGCCACGCTGCATCGAGAGGCCTCTACGACGATGAATCACGGGGTCAAGTTGCTGCTATGGACTCTTCATCCAGCAACGCGGCGCCATCCTTTGGGTCATCTAGACGAGAAATACGGTCTACAGGCAGCTGGCTGAAGGACTTGATGTGAAGGTCAGACACGGTGAACAATCGCCAAGGAACAGCGGGCATCATTCAAAGGTATGAAACAACTGATTGACTGATAAGGAACAATTCATCATCATCAAGAACTTTATTGCTCATCGTTATTCACGGTTTAAGAAGAAACAGACGTCAACAACCACTGCACAGACATTTTGTGAACTGATTTTGTATTGAGGGTGAAACACTTGTTTAATCGGGAACTAAGTGCCGCTGTACTGATCTGATCATATGTTCATTTTTTATCTTTGTATTTAGTTTGAGAGGTTAATATTATAGCATTCCTCAGTCAGCCTGTTGTGTAGGCTCAAGGTCACTCAGTGCAGTCGTAATAATAATATTCTCTGCTCCTCTCTCTGCAAAGTTTAAATAGTAAGAACAAACTATTTATTTGATCAGATTTATTAAGCCAGACTTAATATATAATATAATATGAAATATAGAAATTAAAATCAGCAGAACAATAAGAATGATGATGTGCACCCATTTACATAAACCAAGAAAACAAATGTTACTTTCTATAAACCATGTTTACTGTGTGTTTAGCATCTTTTCAAATCATTAAAACTCATTTTAAATAAAATGTGAGCATTTTTCCTGAGATAATTTATTTACTTTCAGCACTTCTTCCATCACATTCATGACTTTGATGGTATGAGCAAAGCTTTTTTTTTTCATTGGAGCATTTTATTCAGTTTTTTTGCATTCTTATTGTACATATTGACTGTATTTTCTGCAAACTGAAATACAGCGACAGCAGCCAGGATCATGTAAATAGTATGAAAACTGAAGTCTGATGCTGCTGGTTTGCAGATTTGTATTAAAAAGTTTTAGTGTTTCACATGTTTGAATACACAGACATACAGAGAAACTTGGAGCTTTGAGAGGAAAACAAGCTGAAATATGTGATAAAGTACAAAAACTACATCAGAGTCTCAAGTGTGAGTCAGTTAAGATCAATGAGATCAGCAAACCTGAGTGTCTTCTTTTAGTAACAGAGGAGAGAGAAAGTCGACACTGACTGTCCTCTAGTGATTTTACAATGGAAACTGCAACATTATTTTTTCTACTCATGATTCAGTTTAGATTCCACATCATTTACAGACATTATTTTGTTGTAATTTGTAGAAATGTATATTATTGTTGATACTTTAATTTCTGCAGCCAGATTGTTGTTCTGTCTTTGGCCCTTTTATAAACAAGTGAACTTTGTAGTGTTTTTTGTTTCATAATATTTGTTAGGAAGAGTATAATGTGAGGACAAAAATTAGTTTCCTATTAAAAAGAAAATATTTAATTCAAAATATACATTTTAAACCAATATATTAAATCAATGTTAAATATGAACCCATATCTAATATGAACAGAAGAAATACTGCTCATACTCCTCCAACCTAAAAGATCAGTCCTGTAGGTTTTTGTACAGCTGCTCAACCAACTCCAGTCACTGTGAGCTCTCGAGCACAATAATAAACAGCAGAGTCTTCAGTCTTCAGACTGTTCATCTGCAGATACAGCTGCTGTCTGCTGTTTTCTCTGGAGATGGTAAACCGGCCTTGAACTGACTGAGAGTAGGATTGGCTGCTGCCACCACCACTGCTGATGTAAGCAACCCACTCCAGTCCTTTTCCAGGAGCCTGTCTGACCCAGGCCATCCAGTAGCTGCTGAATGTGAATCCAGAGGCTGTACAGGTCAATCTGTGGGACTCTCCAGGCCTTTTAACCACTGGTTCAGATTCTGTCAGAGTCTGACCATCAACACCTGTCAAGAGAAAAAAAACAGCATTGAGTGAAAATAAGCTGGTGACACAAATAAAAGCTTTGTCAGATTAAGATGAGTGTAAATGTTGACCTGCCCAGCAGATAGTTAAAAGCAGCAGTCCTGTCCTATAGTCCATCATGTTAAACTGTGTGTCCACTGTTCTCTGTCATCCTCTCTGCAGTCAGATAAGTAGAGGTGGAAGACATCTGAGCTTTGCATTGACTCCTCCTCACAGGGAGGAGAAAACTGGACTGTGTTTGTATCTCAGTTATTGGTAAAAGTAGAGAATGATTTAATTTGTGAAAATTGTCAAAACTGGTATAATAATTCAGACTTTAAATGTCAGTCCAGGCAAATTTCCAAACCTTCACAACAGACCACCTACACTGTCACTGTTTAGTTAAAATAGTTTTGTCTCTTTACAATTTGACGGGTTTCTTTGTAGAAACAAATATCAATCAAATTGGTCTTTGGTTCATTAATTTTAAGACTTGTTTTTTTTTTTTTAATTTTTAAGAAATAAACTAAATAAAATCTCACTTGTTCTTTATTTGTATTTCACACAAAAACTGCTTCAAAATTCAACCAAAGATTTGTCAGTTCATAGAGTTTCTCAACTTCCATAATTAGGCCAACAGGAATAAATCCTCATATATATAATCTTTGACTTATTTTCTCAGCTGACATTTGCTCAGAGCTCTGACTGGACTTCAGCTGATCTTCATGAAGCTCTGGCAGCTCTGAGTAACTGGAGGTACTTCCACCTGACAGAGAAGAGTACACAGGTCTTTATTTTCACCTGAGCTGTCCATTTTTTCTGCACACTGCTTGAACATGCACACTCACTCTGATGACATTTTTTTCATTTTTAGTCTTGTTTCCCTCTTGTAACAGTGAACTGGTGTTGAAATCATTTGTGGTCTGAGGGCTCCTCCTCTGGTGGCTTCATGTTACAAGTGTTCAGGTACTGAGGGGTTTTTGTTCAGGTCTACTGACTCTTTGTGTTATTGTGTCTCTCTGGCACAGTAATACACAGCAGAGTCTTCAGGCTGCAGATTCTGTCCGTTTAGAGTCACTGTGTTGCTGGAAGAGTCTAAGTCGATACTGAACTTGTTCTTCAGTGAATCTTTATAGTAATCAGTGCATCCAACACATCTCATTCCAATCCACTCCAGTCCTTTCCCTGCAGGCTGTCTGATCCAAGCTGTCCAGTAGCTGCTAAGAGAATAAGAGACCTGACAGGTGATGGTCAGACGTTGACCTGGCTGCACAGTCACAGAGGCTGGCTGTGTCAACTGTTCACACTTCACACCTGTGGAGGAAAACATGTTGAATATTGACTCAGTGTAATAACAGTGAACAGTCAGTGTGCAGTGATCATACTGTCAGTGTCTCTGCCTCAGTGAGACTCACAGGATCCAGCAGCCAGCAGCAGCAGCAGAGCTACAGAGAACATGGTTGGTATTGAAGGTGATCTGATGGGAGCTTCTTTTCTTCTGCTGCAACTGACAGCATGATATCAAGTCTTTATAGCAGACTGTGAGGAAGTTCACTTTGCATAGAGAAGAACACTGACAGGATATAAAAGAAGGATGGACTGTCCTGTCACAAGTACAACAACATGTTAACATCTGGAATCAGTGTGATTTATAATCCAGATTATTAGTCTCATTCCTCTGTATTCTTTACTGCAGCTTCTGTGAGCAGAGTTTTTAAACCCTCTAACAAAACAAGAGACCTGGTAGGTGGTGGTTGGAGTCTGACTTAAGAAAGTTACTTTTATATTTCACTCTTGTGGAAAGAAAACAAGCAGATCTATCCTCATGTATACCTCTATGGACATTATTAAAAGTGTGATTCAAAGCTCTGTTTAAGATTTTCTTGATTGCCTGCCTGTGTATCAAACCCTGTTAAGTAAAGATTGTGTTTGTGATTTTCAACCTGCCGTGTCTGAGTCTCACATTTGAGTCCTGTTTCACCTGCTACTAGTCCTAACAGCCTGTCCTAAAATCACATAAAGTCAACTGTTTTCTCTTTTTTCATTCTTTGTTTGATTTGAGTCCATTTTGATCATTATTTAACCCCTTTACACCGAGCGTATCACCGGTGATACATCTGCTCACTTTGGATGACCGTAACTATGTGATGGTTTGAGCTTTCGGAAAAAATCCACCGGTTTCTGAAAAAGGTTTTGCGCTTTACAGCCATGTGGTGTAATTTCACTCGTGCCTCTCCCGGAAGCCCGAGAAGCATCCGGCGAAAGAGAGCAAATTTTGGTACAAAAAAGTCAACGAGATGACCCTCGCGGTTGATAAAACTTCAGTGGAGGTTTAGAGAAGGATTTGAGACTGAACGAGCAACGGAAGGAGAAACTTCTGGTGAAGAAACGTAATGTTAGATGAGTTTGAATTTGATGAATGAAGCTCTCTACTTTTCTCTCGCTAGTCTTTTACTTCTGTATACATTATTATATGTGTAAATCAATGGTTGTATTGTGTGGTGGCCTTTTTAGAAAAGTGTACAAGTGTGTTGGTTTGTATTATGTGTGAGTATGTGTCGTTTCCCGTGCATAAAGGTGTAGTACGTACGCAGTACGGACGGGATACTGCGCATGCATGCGCGATTTGTTAGGCGATTTTTCTAGAATAGCGTAAGGTTACCAAGTCTTGTTTGTATGTTTTCATGTTTTCATGTTTTGTGTTTTATATGTTTATATGTTTTTTGTATGTTTTATATTTTCTTCACTACTTTTAGTTTATCTTGTGATGAGGACCAGCTATAATGTGTATATGCTGCAAAATTACAATAAATAAATCTTCTTTTTCTTCACGTGTCCTGTCCTGAGAGGCTGTGGGGATACTGCAGGTGGTGATGAGGAGGTGTCCACCAGAGATCACATTCAGGGGGAAGATCACATATAGGGAGAAGCTGTGGGGAAAATGCCTGTACATAGTCTCCATTTTATGCCCTGTTTTTGCACATTTAGAGATTTAGACATCCACAAATTTTATTGTGAATATTGGAAAATGTTCACATTTCAATTTTGAGATGCAAAATCTGTTATTCATGCTCTTTTGCTTTTTTTTTTCACACTAAAACTTTAAAGTCTAATTATGTGTTTTATTTCATTTTACTGTTGAAATAAAACTTTAACTGTTATTTCACCAATTTAACATGCAGTAACTTGTAAAAAAAAAACTGCCAGATATGGAAAGTTCCAGGTGCTCTGGAAAAATGGACAAAAGCACTTACTCACAGGACATTTTATGATCCTTTTATAGTCAAAATAAGCAAAAAGGTCCAAACTGACATTTTTAGACATAGGTGTTAAAGGGTTAACTTAAATTTCTTACAATTTCTTCTTTTGATAACTGAAATACAGAATAAGAGGATGCTTCACATCTGCCTCACACAATAACAGATGGGAATATTATTAACCAGTGCATAGTTGTAGAAAAGCACATGTTGGTAAAACCATAAAAAAGAAGAAGTCACAAACCACAACCTCAGCTGGTGCTTTCACATTGTGTTTTTTCTCTGTATGTGTCGTTATGATGCCTCTCTGGTTTGTCATTACACTTTTGATCTTCTACTGTCCCCTGTTGGTGATTGTAAAAATAACACGTTTGAGGGTTTTGTAAAGCTTTTACGCTTAATTAGATGAGTGTGTGTGTCTTTTGCACAGTAATACACAGCAGAGTCCTCTGGCTTTAAGATGGACAGTCTCAGATACACCATGATGTTGCTATTATCTCTGGTGATTTCTATACGTCCTTGCACACTGCTTGCGTAATTTGTTTTACTTGCATCATAATAAATAAAGTCCCATCCATTCCAGTGCTTTTCCTGCAGGCTGTCTGATCCAGTTCATCCCATACTGACTGAAATCAAATCCAGTTCCCCTGCATGAAAGACTGAGGGCTTCCTGAGGCTTTTTCAACACTGAAGTGGAGGGAATGGACTCCAGAGCCTGGCCATTCAGACCTGCCAAAGAACCACAAGTAAAAAGACACCAGTGAGAATGAGAGAGGAATAAATGCCAGAACATTAAATGTGTACATTTTTTATCAGTATTTCAACATGAAGAAACTTACAGGGCAGACAGAGTGCTGTCAGCAGAACAGACAGTTTGTCCATCATCTTGAGACTGAAGATGTGAACTCAGCAGCTTCACACTAACCGAGAACTTCTGACAGCTTGCTGTCTGCAAGTCAGTGTGAGGACAGAAGTAAACCCTCTGAAAACTCTGGATTTGCACTGGGATTTTGTAGGGGAGGGGCTAAAATATTTGTATAATATATTTGATGTATTTCAAATACATCTCTAAGATAACAATACGTCACAGGGAATTTCATGTGTTTTTACAGCATCTGTTTCTCTGAACTGCCAAAATAACTGAATTATCAAAACAAAGTTCATGTATTTAAAATGACATCTGTCATTTATTGAAAGATTTTAATGTCTCCTCTGTCTCTCTTCTGAGCTCATCATCATCAAGTAAGTTTCATCAGAAAGAAGACAGGTGGTGGACAAAAACTACAGGAACACTTTTAAATACCTAAAATCTATCAACACCACTTTTTTACTATTGTTTAATCAACTGATACATAACCACCACTTCATTGCATTACATAAAAATAGCTGAGTCTCATTTTTTTAATTACAATAAAAGATTTCAAACATTGTCAAAAAAAGATTAAAAAACAATTAAACTAAATTAAATATTAATGCTTAATACATGTAAATTGTTACAAACAGCACCTTTAGATCAGTGAGATCAGCAGCAGTCTGCTTTCAGTAACAGAGAGAAACTTGACACTGCTTGTCCACTAGTGATTTTACAGTGGAAACTGCAACATTATTTTTACTTTAATACTGTGACTATTAATTAGTAGAATTGTAGTTTAATTTCACCAACCAATGAGCAACAAGTGATTTTCATTGTGTTTTTTTTTTTGTGTGTTTAGTGTTAATGATGGGCTGATTATTTCTAATTATTTTTTATTTTTAAGACTTTATATCATGCAGAAAAAAGATTAATATGATATTCAAAAACAGAATGAAAAACAATACAATAAAAAAAAAAATAGAACTTGAACTGTAAGTACTGAAGAATATGTGGTATTTCCTCCAAAATGATGAGTCCTGTAGGTTTTTGTACAGCTGCTCAACCAACTCCAGTCACTGTGAGTCTTCGAGCACAATAATAAACAGCAGAGTCTTCAGTCTTCAGACTGTTCATCTGCAGATACACCTGCTGTCTGCTGTTTTCTCTGGACATGGTAAACCGGCCTTGAACTGACTGAGAGTAGTATTGGCTGCTACCACTACCATCATCTATCCAGGCAACCCACTCCAGTCCTTTTCCAGGAGCCTGTCTGACCCAGTTCATCCAGTAGTCACTGAATGTGAATCCAGAGGCTGTACAGGTCAATCTGTGGGACTCTCCAGGCCTTTTAACCACTGGTTCAGATTCTGTCAGAGTCTGACCATCAACACCTGTCAAGAGAAAAAAACAGCACTGAGTGAAATAAGCTGGTGACACAAATAAAAGCTTTGTCAGATTAAGATGAGTGTAAATGTTGACCTGCCCAGCAGATAGTTAAAAGCAGCAGTCCTGTCCTATAGTCCATCATGTTAAACTGTGTGTCCACTGTTCTCTGTCATCCCTCTCTGCAGTCAGATAAGTAGAGGTGGAAGACATCTGAGCTTTGCATTGACTCCTCCTCACAAAAAGGAGTGAACCGGTCTGCTGACTTTGACTTGCTGTATTTGTCCTTCATGTTGAACTCAGAGGAAACATTAAACAGGGTCCTCATTAAAATGTTTTTGTTTTTTTTTAATAGCTTGGCTTTCTTTTAGAGGAAAAAGTTTTGCATGTTTCTGCTGGCTGAGCTGGCTGCTCTTCTTTTATAAAACAAACAATAGAGGACTGTTAGTAATGTGATGTTGCTTGAAACTCCATTCATTCTCTCAATCCACAGCCTGCACTCTGCAGTTTAAAAGTAAAATATTTATCCCAGCAGGCAAAACTAAATATATTTTGTGATTTATGGTCTCTGTGACCAACTGGTAAGAGACCCTGCAGAAGACTGGAGGGACTATAAATCTCATCTGGTTTGAAAACTCCTCGGGACGTCTGAGCTGCTTTGTTTAGCCTGCTGCCTCCACGACCAGGCTTCGGATAAGTGGAGGAAAATAGATGGATGGATGATTTCCACCTTTGAGGATTATTTTTAATAAACCTCAGAATTTTTTCAGTGACAATATAACATGATTATAACTTGTAGATTCAAGTTGTTGAAATCTTTCTTTAGAAGTATTCTTCACCTTGAAAATGCACCTTTAAAGACCAAGTTAATATATTAAATAAAATATGACTTTAATATTCAAGCAATCACTGACAGTTAATGATAAACAGAGTTGTTCAAAAGTGCTACTGAGATAACTGAGTAGTGGTGGTGACAAAAAGAGGAAGTAGTTTTTGTACGACTCTCCTGTTATTGTCTCTCACTGTGTCTCTCTGGCACAGTAATACACAGCAGAGTCTTCAGGCTGCACATTCTGTCCGTTTAGAGTCACTGTCTTGCTGGAAGAGTCTAATTGAACGCTGAATTTGTTCTTCAGTGAATCTTTCACATTTGTGTCACTACTTTCCCTGCAGGCTGTCTGATCCAAGCTGTGTAGTAGCATCATCTCCAGTCCAAAGTCTCAAAGAGTTTTGCACAAATGGTTCTGTGTGTGTCAAATAAATAAGATATACGTTTTGTCACAAATGATCAAGTAAAAACATAGACAATAGAATACATAACACTCTGTAGCAGCTGCAGCTTCTGTGACAGAGATTTACAACAAAACAAGAGACCTGGTAGGTGATGGTTGGAGTCAAATTAAATCTTGTGAAAGAAAACAAGCAGATTCTCATGTTCTTCTTATTAAAAGTGTGATTCAAAGCTGTTTAAGATTTTCTTGATGTGCAAGTATTGAATAGTGCAAGTGGACTTTAACAAGTCTTGCTTGGTTGATGAAGCTTCCCACAACACTCATGTTAACCTGAGCCTGCTGGCTCGAATACTGTGGTACCGTTGGTTTAGGTACCTCCATGTTAGGGAGGGTTGGCCCCTTCTTAACACATTATTTGTAAAGATTGTGTTTGTCCTTTATCTCAACACTTTGACGTCCTCGTCCTTTTTTGAACAGGCATTTCTGCCATCTGTTTTCATTCATTGTACATTTTTCTCAACTTTTTTTTTTATTTGTGGCTTGTGGCATGATTTTTTGCAAGAACCTTTCTTTTTAGTTACATTTTTGACATCCAATGTCTTTTACTCTTAGATATGTTTTATACTCTCTTTGTGCATTTTGCATCCTCTGGACATTAAATCATTTAGCCTTTTAGCCTTTGTGGCAAAAATGTACATGTGTAGGACTTTTAATGTTTAATGATGATGCTGTCTTTTAGAGGTCACAAAGAAACTGCTATCATATCATCATACATCAATATTATTTTTCTGCTTAATAATAATAATAATAATATATGTAACTTTTTCATAAATCTCTCAAACAACTTCAAAACTGCTGAAAAACTGCCAAACATTCAATCATTTTCGAGGATTTCAACTCTTTAAATGACAGTTATAACTCTCAGATTTCAGTGTAAATGAAAAAACTTTTACTCTAGATGTTTTATACAAAACTCTTTGTGCATTTTGCTAAAGTCATCGTTTAAAGCATTTTAAAGTATTTACAAAGCATTTTATTCGACGCCTTTCACAAGTTTTTAAGCTAGAACATTAACTATTTAAATAGTTTCATTACTTATTGAGTGTGTTTTAGAGTTTTAAACACTGTTTATCGTGAATAAACTACTGAATACTGCCACAAAAGCACAAAAAAATATTTTCCATATAATAAATAGTAGGGGGTGGGGCTTTGGTGGCATTTAGAGTCTTTGATATGTCAAAGATAATGACAAAATTGATTTGATTTTTCTCATTTTTCTCATTTTTTTTAGCATTAATATTTTTTATGTAGTGTCAGATACTCCAGAAACTGCTATCATATCATCATACATCAATATTATTTTTCTGCTTCTTTTTCATAAATCTCTCAAACTTTGGAAACTGCCAAACACCTGACAGTTTGACTATTTAAATAGTTTCATTACTTACCACAAAAGCACAAAAAAATATTTTCCATATAATAAATAGTAGGGGGTGGGGCATTTAGTCTTTGATATGTCAAAGATAATGACAAAATTGATTTGATTGCATTAATATTTTTTATGTAGTGTCAGATACTTCATGGTTGAAAGCCATGCCCAAAATGGTATGCCTCATTGACTTCCATTAAAACCACATTTTTTTATCTCATTGCTCTTACAGTATAAAACCATGCATTGTCTTAATGTAATGTAATGTCAGCATTTCATTTAGAAGACAAGTAGTGATATTTAACATTTTTACTGTATTCCACCACATTCAACTGTTTTGTAGGCCGATGCATGAAATTCTTTAATTTTTGACATTTATATGAATGAACCATATGACTACCAGGGGACACGTCAGAGTTTTTATGTGTGTGAGAGAGAGATAGACAGTGTGTGTGTGTGCTTGTGAGAAAGTGTGTGTGTGTGTGTGTGTGTGTGTGAGAGAGAGAGAAAGTGTGTGTGAATATGTAAATATGCACTGATCATTTCAGGGGTGTAAGAGGGCATCTTTTGAGGGATGTGTTTCATGTATCTTTGAAGAGGTGCTTGAGTAAAAACATGTCCTTTGTTGTACTCAAAAACAAAAACAACTGGCTGCATTTACTGCCAGAGATAAAAAGCAGTTTGGCTGAGGGGTCATTTCATTGGTGAGCAGAAAAAGAGAAAGACCTGGAGCAAAAAGAAGGAGCAAAAATGAAGATATATTAGAGTGTAGAAGAGGATTTAGAAATGGTCTGTTGTGGAAAAAATATATTTTGTCTGTACTGGAAATAAAGAGAATTGATCCGACCAGAGTGTCTTTTATATTTTAATGTATTCTTGCAAGAAGGTGAGCTGTCAGACAACCGAGTGTGTGCTCAGCTGGATGAGGACTCACAAGTGATAACAGAAAAAGGACAGATACTTATAGTGGGATACAATCAAAGGAAAGGTGGGGGGTGTGTGTGTAAGGTCTTGTCAACCCTTCTAGTAGATAGATTCAGGGTTACATCGTCTTCGTGCAATATTGTACATTTGTCTATAGTTTGTTTGTAGCACAGGCTTGAACCATCAGGTTGTGTAGGTGATTAGAAGGCATGGGCGTTGGTGTCAGCATTAAGAGACTGCTCCTCCTTTACGTGAGGTGTGTTATAGAGTCCATGTACATATGGAATATGTAGCTGGGTGGAGAGATAATCTTGATACGATGGGGACTTCGTATCACAGAGATGAGAGTAGAATCATCTACGGTGTGCCGGTGACTTTGTGGTTCGTGTGAATAATAAATGTTTGAACCTGCATCATGGGCCATCAGTCATCATTGGAGTCTGAAGTTTGGTTGGGATGATACAGTAAGAACTTGCCCTCTTCATCAACCCTGCCGCCACTCTGCATTGACAGGCCTCTACGACGCCGAATCACGGGGTCAAGTTGCTGCTACGGACTCTTCATCCAGCAACGCAGCGCCATCCTTTGGGTCATCTAGACGAGAAATACGGTCTACAGGCAGCTGGCTGAAGGACTTGATGTGAAGGTCAGACACGGTGAACAATCGCCAAGGAACAGCGGGCATCATTCAAAGGTATGTGTACTGGCCTCACAGAATGCCTCATTCTGTTATGCAGCAAGATAAACATGTCCACACAAAGAGTCTCGTACACCGGGGGTGAAGTTGATAACTTTATCGTGCTTTAGTGTGAAACTGAAATATAAAACATACATACCAATAAAGGTAGGTTATTTAGAATATTACAAATGCATTAAACTAACGCAACATGTGGCTATACTATAGAGTCACTAATCAGGCATGTAGTGGAGTTAGCAGCTAGGATACAAAGTAAGTATTAACTTCAAAACAAATGATTATATAAAGACTAAACAAACGCAATGTCAATTAACGTTATACATCTCACACCTTAAATAACCCAACATTCATATACTTTACTTACAGGGAATGCCTTCAAAGGGCTAACAAGGAGGAGCACACAACAGAAAGCTCAAGCTGCTTCATTTGTACTTTTCTTCCTGTCTGTCCCGCATTAAACTGACCCCAAAATAAAAGCCTCCTTTTCAAAATAAAAGTCTCTGGATAAATAACCAAAATCTGCGCTGGCAATGCCAGAACAGTATGAAACAACTGATTGACTGATAAGGAACAATTCATCATCATCAAGAACTTTATTGCTCGTCGTTATTCACGGTTTAAGAAGAAATAGACGTCAACAACCACTGCACAGACATTTTGTGAACTGATTTTCTGAATTTGGTGTTGAATTCTTACCACGGGGTTCTGTATTCACTGTTATTATTATTGAATCATTTATTGAATTAAATATTTAATCTGGAACTAAGTGCCGCTGTACTGATCTGATCATATGTTCATTTTTTATCTTTGTATTTAGTTTGAGAGGTTAATATTTCATCACATTCATGACTTTGATGGTATGAGCAAAGCTTTTTTTTTTCATTGCAGCATTTTATTAATTTTTTTGCATTCTTATTGTACATACTGACTGTATTTTCTGCAAACTGAAAGTACAGCGACAGCAGCCAGGATCATGTAAATAGTATGAAAAATGTAAAATTTATATTTTAATGGTTTAATTCAAATTTTAGGTCCATATTTATTACTCTATTATTACTCAAACTATTATTTATTTTTATATTTTTGTTTGAGTGTTTCTATTCTTGTTAATATTTTTGAGTAGTATTTAATTTCATTTACAATGATTGCATGATGTAAATTGTTGTGCAATGACAATAAATTCTTGAATATTTAAAATATTATTTAAAAAGTGTTTTGTAGACAGATCAACGACACATTTAATGTCTCGACTACATATGGTAGAACTACCCTGAACTGAATGACTGAGAGTAATAGATAGGAGAACTGGCTGTGCTTAGCAGAGTTGCAACAAAGCTTGATCGAATGAAGGAGTTTCATTTAGATTATGAACTGAAATTTAATCTGTAAATGTGAAATGCAGAATGCAATGTTTTTTTTATGTCAGAGAAACTTCTCTCAATTATCAACAGAAACTTTTCTATTTAATTTATATAATAAAAAATTTTTAGTGAGATATTTATATTTCACCTATTATTTATGTCAAATCACCTGCCCAGCTAATAGACAGGACGAGAAAAACAACCAAATAATCAGGTCTGATCATTGTAAAAGCCAGTTGTCTCTGTCCAGTCTGCAGTGTGTGTCAGTGATTTATTCTCTGTCCTTCACTCTGCAACACAAATGTAGAGATGGAAGAGATCAGAGTTTTGCATTCAGTCCTCCTCAAAGAGAAATTCATCACCTCTCTGGAAAAATAAATGAGTTAAATATATACGTCATCATAATCTTACATAACAGTTATGAAGATAATGTTCTAATTATTCCACCATAATGTTTGTTTATATTCAAATCACACATATTTATTTACACTGCTCAGCAGCATTTGGTGGGAGATTCATATCCTGGATATAATGCAGAAATGTTGAAAAACACTCTCAACACCTTCTGTTAAAAATAAATAAGGGGAACATTATGAACAGAAAAGTCACAAACCACAACATCATCTGTTGCTTTCATAGTGTGCATGTGTGTGTTTTTAGAGGAGCTGTCATACTCTCCTTAGTTAGTGTCATCTGACTTCTCATCTTCTACTGCCACCTGTAGGTCTTTGTGAAAAATTGTTGGGTGGAGTTTTTGTAAAGCGGCTCTGCTTCCTTTAACCAGTGTGTGTGTTTGGCACAGTAATACACAGCAGAGTCCTCTGGCTTTAAGTTGGACAGTCTCAGATACACCATGCTGTTGCTATCATCTCTACTGATTTCTGCACGTCCTCTCACACTGCTGGCATAAGTGTTTCTGCTGGAAGAAGAGAAACCAACCCCGATCCATGTCTGCCAGATCTGGGCCACCAACAAGCCATAGCATGGCCACAAGTCAGTCAAGGACGAACCAAATAAACCAGAACTGGCCCAAAACTGAGCCACAGGTCATTTTAATTCTGGCCTAAATCTGGTCCACGTTCCTCGTGTCCACATGAGCCACATGTTGACAGTTATGGTCGCGTTTTGGCAATGCAGGGAGAGCACTAGAAAGACAAGGGAGTGGAAAACACAGAAATGCTGGGGAATCTGCTGGGCAGGTACACAACAATACTTTGATTCAAGTACTTGAATTGTGGACTTTCTCTACAAAAAAAGATTAAAATGTTTAGAAGCTAATTCATGTCCTTTCTCAGCATGTATTATCAAAGTAAATGTTGTGAGCTAAATTAATCAATTGCTCTGTTGTGGTTGACAAAGTTTTTGAATTACATTGTGACAAAGCCATCAACAACCAACCAGGTACTGACATTTTTTTTTAAATGAATAAAAAAGCCATCAGGTTATTTCATAATTATTTTATTGATCTTTATGTGAAAACAGTTGTTTAAATAAATATATATAATAATACGTATAATGCGTCAACTCTGTCAGAGAGAAGCGAGAGCTCATTTGGTACCAGAGTATACTGCAGAAAATCAGTATTGAAACTGTTTTCAAATATTCAGTATCTGTATGTATCGACAACACTACTTCAGAGTATCATCTATAAAATTTAAGCAACAGAGCGTTTATGGTGTCAAGTCAGAAAAATGGATGCTCATTTTTCTCATTTGAACATGTGAAATTTAACCCTTGAAAAATACGTATACCGTATGCTAGCATGTATAGTATATATGTATAATATTTCACTGCATAAAAACATTTTTAAGCGTTTTTATTATTTATTTATTTTATTTTTTTTTCTACATTTTCCTTGAAATATCAGAGATAGCAAGAGTTGCCCTTGAACTGCTAATATTATCTGCAAACTAAGCTAAGGTGTTGGCTAACATTAGCTAACAATTTGCTGACTCATCAGCTAACTCTAATATTATCTCATAACGCCCTGAAAAGTAGGCTCCAACTGAATATAGTAAGTATGCCAATTGCAAGTACAAAGACATATTTAACATTTAATTTAAAACTTACCGTGACTGTATTTCTGCAGTTTCCTTTCTTCTGACCGAGTCTTTTGTCCGCCATTTTTTTCGCGCTGCTACGAGTCTGATATGATTCGTTCAAAAAGCCCCGGAAACAGCAAAACTCTCAGTAGCGCTCTACAGTAGATCAAACTACAACCACAGGTCAACTAAAGATCCAGCAGTATTGGAAATATTTGATTTGAATAACAAAAGAAAAAATCTGTATCTGTAATAAATTAAGTCTATTCATGAGGTTTTTCTGTCTCAAAAGTAGAGTTTCAACTTGTTATGAGTGCAGCACAGCAGTTTTTATAGTGTGCTGATCTGTCATTCATTTACTCACTCTGTCTATTAGTGTTCATTAGCAGCCATTTTGGCTCATTTGCCATATCATAATGTGGACTTTGCCATATCTTTGCCAAAGGTGGCCCACATTTGTTTTACGAGATGTGGGCCATTTTCACGATTTAACACATGGGTCACTTCAGGCTCACATCCATCATATCCGTGTCAGAAAGAGGCCAGCAGTGCTGCATCATTGCCTGAAGTGACAAACATCTGGATGCTATACAGTATGTGATGGAACGAGTGTCTTTTTTTACTTTTGTGGAAAGTGTCTACTTTTAGTCACAGGTTATACTCATCATTATGCCTTAAGAGACTCATATTATAAACTTACAGACGTTATTATTTCAAGTCATTTAGAAAAATGTATTTGTTTGATTTCAGAAACTGTGTAAAAAAAAAAATAAACAATATATTTAATGTAAATTATGAAATAAAAACATATTTGTGCAGAACTTAAAACAAAAACAAAAGATATACAATAAATTATAGAATATTAATACAATAAATAATACTTGATGCTTAGACTCTATCAGCTCTAAATGATGAGTCCTGTAGGATTTTGTACAGCTGCTGTGACGATAATAACAACTGTGACTATTAATTAGTACAAATGTATGGCTTTTGCAGAAGTTTAATTTCACCAACCAATGAGCAACAAGTGATCTTTACTGTGTTTTTCTGTTTTTTTAGTGTTAATGATGATTATTTCTGATTATTTCTCAATTTTTAAGACTTGATATAATGCAGAAAAAAGATTAATGTGATATTTACAGACAGAATGAAAAACAATATATACAAAAATAGAATCAACTGTAAGTACTGAAGAATATGTTGTATTTACAACCAAAACAATGAGTCCTGTAGGTTTTTGTACAGCTGCTCAACCAACTCCAGTCACTGTGAGCTCTCGAGCACAATAATAAACAGCAGAGTCTTCAGTCTTCAGACTGTTCATCTGCAGATACACCTGCTGTCTGCTGTTTTCTCTGGAAATGGTAAACCGGCCTTGGACTGACTGAGAGTAGGATTTGTAGCTACTGTCACCACTGATAATAGCAACCCACTCCAGTCCTTTTCCAGGAGCCTGTCTTATCCAGTGCATATAGTAGCTGCTGAATGTGAATCCAGAGGCTGTACAGGTCAATCTGTGGGACTCTCCAGGCCTTTTAACCACTGGTTCAGATTCTGTCAGAGTCTGACCATCAACACCTGTCAAGAGAAAAAAAACAGCAGTGAGTGAAATAAGCTGGTGACACAAATAAAAGCTTTGTCAGATTAAGATGAGTGTAAATGTTGACCTGCCCAGCAGATAGTTAAAAGCAGCAGTCCTGTCCTATAGTCCATCATGTTAAACTGTGTGTCCACTGTTCTCTGTCATCCTCTCTGCAGTCAGATAAGTAGAGGTGGAAGACATCTGAGCTTTGCATTGACTCCTCCTTCAATGAATGTTTACTCTACATGATTTATTCCTCAGAGAATCAATCTTGCATGTTTCAGTATGTTTAGATCAACAAGTTAACAAACACATTATTTAAGTTGATTATTATTCACAATCTATATCATGTAAAGATTTTTACAGTAGATCATCAATATATAAAGTTTTGATTTTAAAAAATGAAAATGTTTTTCATCATGTTACCTTTGCTCAAAAACTGTTGAGTAATACAATTTTAATATATTTATATTAATATTATTATATTTAATTTTCAATATAAAGTGTGTTTAGTGAAATGAAAAAAAAACATTTAACAGTGACAAAGAGAAAAACATATATGTGGTTAATTTCTTGTCTTTTAAAGTCAATTTGTGAGCTGAAACATTTTTGTCATTAACTCACATAAATATTGTGAGTCAAACAGAGAGGACACTTTGTTTCAAATGCCTCCACTGAACCTGATCCTGCTCCGTATAGAGTCAGGTGGTATCACTGCCACACACGCAGCACCACACACACACACACACAATACAATTTTCACAAGAGGAGCACACAGCACACCACTGTCTGGTCGGGAGTCAGGACGGGAAATGAGAGAAAGAACTGGCCGGCATAGGAGGTTCACATTTTAAAGTTGGTCCTGCTGATCCTCCGTCCATTCACCGGCCACCACCTAGACAGAACACAAAAAGGGGAGGGACAGGGTGACAGCACCTCCCTCAGGCAGGGAGCGACAACAACACACACACTCTGAAACACAAACTTATGACTTCGGGTCATAACAAACATGAGTTGGCAAAAATGAGTTTTTCCCCTTTGTTTCTGTGTTGGAGAGGAGTTAAAATTAGTTGGACAAAAAAAAAAATTCCCCACAGAAAAATTGCAGGTGTGAAGGGGTTAACAAACACATTATTCAAGTTGGTTATTATTCACAGTCTATATTATGTGAGGAGAAAAACATATGTGGTTAATGTCTTTTAAAGTGGAGTTGTGAGCTGAAACAATTTTATCATTAACTCAAATATATATTGTGAGTCAGACAGAGAGGATACTTTTTTGAAAATGCCTCCACTATATATTTAATATTAGAATTGTATTTTACATTGAACCGTGTTATTTTCTTTTTATATTTTCACAGCTAAATTTGTCTCAGACAGTGAACTGGTGTTGAAATCATTTGTGGTCTGAGGGCTCCTCCTCTGGTGGCTTCATGTTACAAGTGTTCAGGCACTGAGGGGTTTTTGTTCAGGTCTACTGACTCTTTGTGTTATTGTGTCTCTCTGGCACAGTAATACACAGCAGAGTCTTCAGGCTGTGTTGCTGGAAGAGTCTAAGTCGATACTGAACTTGTTCTTCAGTGAATCTTTGTACGCTGAGCCTCCAGTAGATTTCTGTCCAATCCACTCCAGTACCTTTCCCTGCAGGCTGTCTGATCCAAGTGTGTCCAGTAGCTGTCCAAAGAATAAGAGACCTGACAGGTGATGGTCAGACGTTGACCTGGCTGCACAGTCACAGAGGCTGGCTGTGTCAACTGTTCACACTTCACACCTGTTGAAAAAAGAAAATGTTTTGTCACAAATGATCAAGTTCTGTTACAAAAGAAGAAGTGTTGACTTTGACAAATCCAGAGAGACTCACATCCAGCTGCCAACAGCAGCAGCAGAGCTACAGAAAACATGGTTTATGTTGAAAGTGACGTGCTGTGAACTCCACTGACAGCCTGATGGGAAGTTTTTATAGCTGAGTAACAAGGAAGCTCACTGAGTTTGCATACAATCAAACACATGAAGCATCAATGTTGGTCTAACAGGAACCAATAGAAGAGTCTGTTCAGTGTTTTTATATCTGCAGAGTGAAAACATGCCTGCAAACCTCCTCTGTTTTATATGTGATATTTTAATTTCATTACACACTCAATTGTAATATTTGAAAAATATCTAGCTTTACTGAAATCAACATACAGTAACAAGGCTGATGTGCACCCAAGTATTTTTTATAACCTTTTTGCAGCCTTCATTTATTTCCTTTCTTACTCTACTTACTGAGTATATTTTCTGCAAACTGAAATACAGCGACATCAGCCAGGATCATGTAAATAGTATGAAAACTGAAGTCTGATCCTAATGGTTTGCAGGTTTTAGTGTTTCAGATGTTTGAAGACACAGACATACAGAGAAACTTGGAGCCTTGAGAGAAAAACAGCTGCTCAACTTAATCTTAAAAACTTCTTTGCTAAGATGAAAACTACTGTAGTTCATGCACTGATAAGTCACTTTGTATAACAATTAAGATTTTTAATCAAATATGTATCATGAGGTATTTTTTTTTATGTTTTCAGGTTGTCCTTCTGTTTGTCTGTCCCATTCTCATGAACACAATAACTCAGGAACGCCTTGATGAAATTTCTTCAAATTTGGAACAATTAAATATTGGTGTTCAAATGTCACAAAAAACAACAAAAAAAAAAAAACATTTTGACCATAACTCATCATCACTACTAGGATAGACTGCTTACATTTTCTGTCTAAAGTGAATTTCACTGTGACATTATGATGTCCTTTTTGCTAATTATTTATTGATTTGGACTAAAAAGTCCTTGTATGAGTCCACCCTCTTCACTTCTCCCTGGATGAGGGACCTCTATATATGTTATGGTTTGCTTTATGCCTTGTTGTTTTCCGTTTTCTTTGCCCCGTTTTTTCTGTATTTTCTTGTGCCTCTGTTTTCCTTGGTGTTTTTCTGCCTTGTGTGTCTTGTGTTCCTTGTATTGTCTTGTGATCAGTTTGTTCAGTGTGTTTCTTGTGTTTGTGTGCTCCTTGTCTGTCATTCTCCTGTGTCCTGTGTTTAGTTGTTTCTGGTCTCCTTTGAGTTTATCTTCTCCAGTTCTGCTCACTTCCTGTTTTATTTTGTATTCCTTCCTCTCCTCACTTGTCTGCCACTTTACTTCTTGTCCTTGTGTGTTTTCTGCCTCTGATTATTCTGCTCCTCCCTTATTAGTTTCACCTGTCCCCTGTTAGTCTCCTCACCTGTTTCCACTTCCCTGTCCCCCACAGTGCATATACACTGGTCTCTTTCCTTTGTTTCTTGTGTTATCGTTAATGTCACCACCTCTAGTGTGCTCCTGTTCTCCTGCCTGTTTGTTCCTGCCTGCTGTGTTTCTCTTGTTTGCCTGTGTTCCTGTGTAGCCAAATAAAGAGTCATTTACATCTACTCTGCCTCCTGCCTCGTCTGCATCCTGGGTCCAACTGTTACTTCACCCTGCACCCAACCCTGACAATATATGATTCTGATATGATTCTCTCACAAATGGTTTAAATGAAACTACAGTCTGTGTTGGAAAGACTTTTCTTACATTTGTAGACAAGAGAGTTTCCTTTAAGTAACAGAGGAGAAAGAAACTGGACACTGACTGCCCCCCAGGGACTTTGTAAAATAAACTGCAACATTATTTTTCACTCATTATGATTCAGTTTAGATTCCACATCATTTACAGACATTATTGTGTCTTAATTTGTAAAAAAATATAAAAAATATTTGTTGTAGATAAATTTCAGCAAGTAGATTGTGTTGAGTTTGGACCTTTGAAAAATATTCAGTGTTGTACAAAAAATAATAAAACATACGTAGAACATAAAATAATATAAATTAGATATAAGAAATATATTATGTAATATAAAATACTATCAAAGGATCTAAATGACTCCAGCAACCTAAAAGATGAGTCCTGTAGGTTTTTGTACAGCTGCTCAACCAACTCCAGTCACTGTGAGTCTCGAGCACAATAATAAACAGCAGAGTCTTCAGTCTTCAGACTGTTCATCTGCAGATACAGCTGCTGTCTGCTGTTTTCTCTGGAGATGGTAAACCGGCCTTGGACTGACTGAGAGTAGGATTTGGTGCTACCACTACTGCTGATGAAAGCAATCCACTCCAGTCCTTTTCCAGGAGCCTGTCTGATCCAGTGCATATAGTAGCTGCTGAATGTGAATCCAGAGGCTGTACAGGTCAATCTGTGGGACTCTCCAGGCCTTTTAACCACTGGTTCAGATTGAGAGATGAAATAAACTGGTGAAAAAGCTGGTGACACAAATAAAAGCTTGGTGAACAAGCTTATTGTCAGATTAAGATGAGTGTAAATGTTGACCTGCCCAGCAGATAGTTAAAAGCAGCAGTCCTGTCCTATAGTCCATCATGTTA
The DNA here is from genome assembly GCA_023238725.1 of Scortum barcoo. Classification (NCBI taxonomy): domain Eukaryota; kingdom Metazoa; phylum Chordata; class Actinopteri; order Centrarchiformes; family Terapontidae; genus Scortum; species Scortum barcoo. The sequence continues at coordinate 15,518,423 of CM041547.1, forward strand.
AACTGTGTGTCCACTGTTCTCTGTCATCCTCTCTGCAGTCAGATAAGTAGAGGTGGAAGACATCTGAGCTTTGCATTGACTCCTCCTCACAGGGAGGAGAAAACTGTAGTTGATTGTGATGACTTACTATTTAGTGAAACTTTTGAGTCAGTGTTAAGGAGTTTTTTTCTCCAAATCAGTTGAATTAAAGTTTATTTGACATGTTTTAATTTCTTTTGCAGTTAAATATCTGAGTATTAATACTACAAACACATCTGCCACATTATTTAAATAAAACCTCAAAATGTTTATTTCACTTCAGAAATTTGACACACTGATAAGGTTTATTAAAATAAATTTAAACCTAATGAAAGAAATTTGTAACAATATAAATAATGTACAGTTTTCTTCTGATTAGAAAGATTAGCATTTCTAATCATTTCATAACACCCACTGAGTCTTTTTCTAAAATAGACATTTCACCTTTGTTATCTTCTGACTCTCCAAAGTTCACACTGTGATCAAATGTTTGTTCTGTCTTTCTTTTTACTCATATCATATATAATGATATCATAATGTCAATTATAGTTTGTTCTTTTGAAGGTGGCGTTAGTAATTTAATTTGTTTACAGTTTACAGAAAATTAAAGTAATCCATTGACGACCAAAGTGTTTCTGCAGTTGTTGAGAAAGCCCAGATGTCATTAAGATCACATTGTTGTTTGTTGTCTGTGGAGGTTTTTGTGCAGCTGCTCCACTGTCTTCAGTCACTGTGCTTTGTCGAGCACAGAAGTAAACAGCAGAATCTTCTGCTGTCAGGCTCTCGACCTCGAGGTACTGAGTGCTGCTGGACACATCTTCAGTCATGATGAAACGGCTTTGGAAAGGAGCTGCCATAGCTAGCAGAGTTTGAACCTGCATCCATCCTTCCAATCCACTCCAGAGCTTTCCCTGGCCTCTGTCGTATCCAGTGAATATAGTAGCTTGTCATGCTATATACCAGATATGATACAAGACATCTTCACTTTCTCTCCAGGTCTTTTCACCTCAGAGGGAGACTGGTCCAGTTTGATCTCACTCCAAACTCCTGTAAATAAATAAATGGTGATAATCATCCATCAAACTTGAAAATCCTAAAAACCAAAGATTATGTGAATTTTTCTTACCATGAATAGCAACAACACATAATAAACTCCAAGCAATCATATTTTCCTTTTTATCACGAACTCTGCAATTCAGGGTTTTTTTAAAAAAAAAAGTCTTTCTGTGACTTTAAGTTTCTCCCTCAAATGATTTAACAGTTACTGATGTTGTGTTTATAAAGAAGGACAGGTTTGCATTGACCTCCCTGTACAGGTTTAAAAATGAAAAACAGACTTAAACTGCAGTATTCAGATTTTAAAAAATAATTTTCTAAAATATTGAAATTCCTGGAGGTACAAAGAATTGTATTGCAAACATACACTGCATATTTTGAAAAAGGAAATAAATTACAAGCACATGTATTTCAGTACATAGGTACAAGTATTATAACAAAGGCCATGCCTCTGCCTTGTTATCTCCTGTCCCTGATCATGCTCTGAGCATGTGAGCTCGTGGTGCCACTGCACCTGCCAATGAATGTGGCAGTGAGTTAAATAGTAGAAGTGTAGACAACAGCTGGTCCTCACCTGTCACAGACTAAGGCCATTTATTTTCTTGGTGTCGTATTGTTTCTTTTCACTTGTGCCAAACAATACCACACATACATCCATGTACATGTTAAATCACCTGCTGTAAGATAAATAATAACAAATACTAAAATAACAGTGTCCCAAACCAACACCCTGAAATGTTTGCTGCCACACCTGTAGCCCCACAGCAGAACATCCTGTCATACAAGTATCAAGTAAACTGGAAAATGTTTAATCTACATGAGTCATTCCTCCAAGAGGCCATCTTGCATATTTCAGTATAATCTGTTCAACTGGCTGACAAACACATTATTTAAGTTTGTCACAGTCATCATTTAAAGACCTTGACAACAGTACATCCATCCATCCATCTGCTTCCACTGATCCAGAACCAGGTTGCAGGGAAACAGGCTCCAACCGCTTGTTGCACAGATCCTCCTGTGAACCTCACTCTCCATTTTACCCTCGGTCATGAACAAGATCCCAAGATACCTGAACTCCTCTACTCTATCTGCTTTTACAGAGATGAAACAACTATTTATTTTGTTTTTACTTTAAACTACCAATGCCTAACTATTCAGCATTAAAGCATTTTGTGCATTCTTGTTTTATTTCAATCAATGACAATGATTGTAATTACAGATTATAATGTGATGAATCATGGATAATATCAAACATATTCATTAAAATCAGCATCAACATGGAATGACAACAATGAATACATAACAATGAATCCATGCTCCAGTGGAAACAAACTGAACAAGCACCAAGAATGTCTAATGTCTTTCTAAAATCCATGTTTACTGTTTGTTTAGCATGTTTTCCAATGATTAAAACTCACTTTAAATGTGATGTGAGCATTTTTCTTGAGATCATTTATTTACTTTCAGCACCTCCTAAAACACATTCCTGACTTTGATGGTATGAGCACAGCTTTTTTTTCCATTAAGCATTTTTTTATTCATTTATTTGCACACTTATTGTACGTACTAACTGTATTTGCTGCAAACTGAAGTCTGATGCTGTTTCAGATGTTTGAAGACACAGACATACAGAGAAACTTGGAGCCTTGAGAGAAAAACAGCTGCTCAACTTAATCTTAAAAACTTCTTTGCTAAGATAAAAAATTACGGTAGTTCATGCACTGATAAGTCACTTTGTATAACAATTAAGATTTTTAATCAAATATGTATCATGAGGTATTTTTTTTTTTTTTTCATGTTTTCAGGTTGTCCTTCTGTTTGTCCGTCCCATTCTCATGAACACAATAACTCAGGAACACCTTGACATGATTTCTTCAAATTTGGAACAATTAAATATTGGTGTTCAAATGTCACAAAAAACAACAAAAAAAAAAAACATTTTGACCATAAATCATCATCACTACTAGGGATAGACTGCTTACATTTTCTGTCTAAAGTGAATTTCACTGTGACATTATGATGTCCTTTTTGCTAATTATTTATTGATTTGGACTAAAAAGTCCACCCTCTTCACTTCTCCCTGGATGAGGGATCTATATATAGGATCTATATAACATGATGATATCCATACAATATAGATGTTGGAGTCAAGTAAATTCTCTTTGTTTGTAAAAGTTAATGTTAATTTTGTTGTCATCACTCTACTTTCTCTCCACTTTCCACTGCTGTTTTCTCTCAGAAATGGTTTAAATAAAAACCACAGTGTGTGTTGAAAAATTTTCTTACATTTGTAGACAAGAGAGTTTCCTTTAAGTAACAGAGGAGAAAGAAACTTGACATCGACTGCCCTCTAGTGACTCAATTTGATGATGATTCAGTTTAGATTCCACATCATGGGACCAGAACTAGCAGCAAAAATAGAGAAACCAGAGACAACAGAATGTGTGAAGAAATCACAAATTGTATAGACAACAAAAAAACAGCAGTAGGAGTATTTTTGGACTTAAAAAAAGCCTTTGATACCATTGATCCTAACACATTATTAAATAAACTGGAAAGGTACGGGATAAGGGGAGTTGGGTTGAGCTGGCTGGAAAGCTATTTAAGAAACAGGCAACAGTAAGAACATAAATCAGAGTACATGGAAATTACATTGCGGAGTACCACAGGGGTCAGTATTGGGCCCGAAATTATTTATATTATATATCAATGAAAACTGTGGTTTGACAGAAATAAATGATCATTAAATTTGAGCAAAACAAAGATTATGCAAGACATAAAACAGAATCTCATGTAGAACTGATAATAGATAATACACAAATAGAAAGAGTAAACAAAATAAAATATCCTGGTGTAATCCTCGGACCACAAAATCTGCTGGAAATCACATGTAAGCCATGTGCGAGCAAAGCTGGTGAAATGCACTGCAATTCTTGGGAAAATAAGACATATTCTGCATCATAAATCATTACATACTCAATACTGTTCACTGTTCTTACCGTATCTATCTTACTGTGTGGAGGTCTGGGGAAACATCTACAAAAGCACTCTACAGCCGATATGCACAATTCAGAAAAAAGGACAACAATAAACAATGCAGGATACAGAGAACATACAAACCCGCTGTTTATGAAAATCACACACATTGAAATTTATGGATCTGGTTAAATTCAAAACAGCGCAGATAATGTACAAAGCAAGAAATAATCTACTGCCGAAAAATACCCGGGGTATGTTCACAGAAAGAGAGGGAGGCTATAATCTAAGGGGAGATCTAAATTTTAAAAAACATAAAGAACAACAATGAAAAGCATGTGCATATCAAACTGTGGGGTGACTTTGTGGAACAGTTTGGAGCGAGAGATAAAACAAAGTACAAATATAAATCTATTTAAAAAAAGGTACAAAAAACTATTTCTAAATAAGTATATGGAAGAGGAAGTGTGTTAAATGTGAGTAAGATGAGGGATGTATTTATATTTATATGGAAGGTTATGTAGTATTTATATATGCTATATATTTATATGGATGTTTAGGTAATGAATATATATTATACATTTATATGGATATTGCTACATACTATTGGCAACAATAAAAAAATATATAAACCAGGATGAGTAAAAAGGGGTAGAAATAAAAAATCGAACTTGTATGTATACTATGATTTGATGTTACTTCTATTTGTTTTTTTTATTTTTCTTTATTTTTAGACACGTTCGAAATAAATTTAATTTAGTTCAATTTATAGGCATTATTGTGTCTTAATTTGTAAAAATATATAATATTTGTTGTCAGTAAATTTCATCAACTAGATTGTTGTGTTGAGTTTGGACCTTTGAAAAATATTCAGTGTTGTACAAAAATTACAACAAATAATAAAACATATATAGAACATAAAATAATATAAATTAAATATACACTACAGGCCAAAAGTTTGGAAGCAACTTCAAGTTTTCTGTTCACAATGCCTTTCTTAAAGACCAGCATGAGTTATATGAATTTTGTGGATGTATTTACTGCATGATCAGACTTTGCTTTCATTGATATGCACCATTTTCCTCAATTTACCTTTAGGTATACATTGATGTTACCAGACCATTGCTGAATAAATGTCAACAATAGAAAAGAAGGGCTTTAGTTTTAGGGTCGAGAAGATTTGCAAGAGTCACAACATCAGTGCAAAAGTAAAAAAACAAATCACAGTTTGCATTATTCACTTTAACTCTTTGGCTTTTGAGAGTCTGCATACAAAAATTCCCAATAAATCTCAACTGTGGTCAAATCTCTTGACAAACTACCACAGAAATGACTAGAAAGAAGCAACTGAGTAAAGAAACAAGAGTACAGATTTGTACATTGAGGGAAGAAGGATACACTGACAAGACAAATTGCAAAACGCAGTAATGTCTTCTGATAAGTTACTCATTATATAATAATCATGTTTATTTTGTTGCAAAGTATACCAATGAAACTATGATCTTTTTTTGTACAAATTTGATATTGCTTCCAAACTTTTGGCCTGTAGTGTACATAAATATATTATATATTATGTAATACAAAATACTATGAAAGGATCTAAATGACTCCAGCAGCCTAAAAGATGAGTCCTGTAGGTTTTTGTACAGCTGCTCAACCAACTCCAGTCACTGTGAGTCTCAAGAGCACAATAATAAACAGCAGAGTCTTCAGTCTTCAGACTGTTCATCTGCAGATACAGCTGCTGTCTGCTGTTTTCTCTGGAGATGGTAAACCGGCCTTTAACTGACTGAGAGTAGTGTTTGGGTGCTACCACCACCACTGCTGATGTAAGCAATCCACTCCAGTCCTTTTCCAGGAGCCTGTCTGATCCAGCCCATATAGTAGCCACCAAAGTTAAATCCAGAGGCTGTACAGGACAATCTGTGGGACTCTCCAGGCCTTTTAACCACTGGTTCAGATTCTGTCAGAGTCTGACCATCAACACCTGTCAAGAGAAAAAAACAGCATTGAGTGAAATAAGCTGGTGACACAAATAAAAGCTTTGTCAGATTAAGATGAGTGTAAATGTTGACCTGCCCAGCAGATAGTTAAAAGCAGCAGTCCTGTCCTATAGTCCATCATGTTAAACTGTGTGTCCACTGTTCTCTGTCATCCTCTCTGCAGTCAGATAAGTAGAGGTGGAAGACATCTGAGCTTTGCATTGACTCCTCCTCACTGGGAGGAGAAAATTTGTGGACTGTGATGACTATTTAGTGAAAATGTGGAATCAGTTTTCAGGAGATTATTCTCCAAGTTAGTTAAAGGTTATCTGACTGTTTTTTATTTCCTTTACATTATATAACTGAGTATTAAAACCACAACCACATTTGGTACATTATTTTCATAAAACTTCAAAATTTTATCTCAGTTCAGAAATTTGACACACTAATGAGATTTATTCAAATTATTTCAAATATAATTTATCATCATGATTTATTTCTTCTCTCTACAATTTTTTTCTGATCACCAACATCGACTTCTGAAAATTGTTTTATTGTCTTCTCATCATGTTAGAATACCCACTAATGTTTTGAATCTCTTTTTAATCAGGGACCTTTCACCTTTTTAATTATCTTCTGATCCAGCAAAGTTCACTCTGCGATCAAATTTGAGTGTTATTGTTATAAAGTGTTATTACAGTTGCAGAGTGACATATGATGTATATGATATTTTAATGTCTTTACACACATCTTTCTTTTTAATTTATATAATTTTTTTGGACATGAGGATGGGTTTTAAACAAAGACATATACTTACAGTAAATAAAATACATTTATTTACACTGCTCAGCAGCATTTTGTGGACCATCCATATACTGGATATATAATGCAAATTAAATTTATAAACAAATTCTTTCTGTGACTTTATTTTCTGCAACTTTCCTCCTTAAATGATTTGACAGTTGTTTTTGTGTGTATAAAGAAGGAGAGGTTTGCATAGACCCCCCTCTGCAGGTTTAAAAATGAAAAACAAATGGACTTAAACTGCTGTTTGTGTTGTGAGTATTCAGAGTCTTCAGATTTTAAAAAGAAAAAAACATTTAGTAAAATATTAAATACTTGGAGGTATAAAGAATTCTATTGTAAACATACACACTGCATATTTTTTAAAAGTTGAAAAAGGAAATAAATTAGAAGCAGGTATTTCGGTACAGAGCACAAGTATCAAGTAAACTGGAGAATTAATGTTTACTCTACATGAGTCATTGCTGCAAGAGACCATCTTGCATGTTTCAGTATAATCTGTTCAACTGGTTGACAAACAGACTGAAAGAAGAGACTAAATATGTAATAATTTATTGTAAAGACTTTGACAATATATTATCAATTAATTACATCTTAAAGGAAAAAACAACAAATAACACCTTAACAAATGTTAATAATTATATTATATGCTTTATTTATTTATTTATTTATTTATTTATTTATAAATCAGATCATTTTAGAAAACTAGGTTTTACATTGATTCGTCATTGGTGGACATATTTACAATCAATCAAATCAAATCAATCAAAGTGATCTTTGTGTGTGTAAAAGTGTGTGTTTAATGGTAATTCAACATATAATGCATAAACAAAATCTGATATATTATTTACAAACAGAATGAAAAACAATATACAAAAATAAAAAATATTTAATCAAATGTAAGTATTGAAGGATATGTTTTATTTCCCACCAAAATGATGAGACCTGTAGTTTTTTGTACAGCTGCTCAACCAACTCCAGTCACTGTGGCTGTCGAGCACAATAATAAACAGCAGAGTCTTCAGTCTTCAGACTGTTCATCTGCAGATACAGCCTGCTGTCTGCTGTTTTCTCTGGAGATGGTAAACCGGCCTTGAACTGACTGAGAGTAGAATTGGCGACTACCATCACTATAAATATGTGCAATCCACTCCAGTCCTTTTCCAGGAGCCTGTCTGATCCAATGCATCCCGTAGTCACTGAATGTGAATCCAGAGGCTGTACAGGACAATCTGTGGGACTCTCCAGGCCTTTTAACCACTGGTTCAGATTCTGTCAGAGTCTGACCATCAACACCTGTCAAGAGAAAAAACAGCACTGAGTGAAATAAGCTGGTGACACAAATAAAAGCTTTGTCAGATTAAGATGAGTGTAAATGTTGACCTGCCCAGCAGATAGTTAAAAGCAGCAGTCCTGTCCTATAGTCCATCATGTTAAACTGTGTGTCCACTGTTCTCTGTCATCCTCTCTGCAGTCAGATAAGTAGAGGTGGAAGACATCTGAGCTTTGCATTGACTCCTCCTATGAGAGAGAAAGTGTGTGTGTGCGTGTAAAAGCGTGTTGGGACATTTGCTTTGTCATGTTTAATTTACACTTCTCTCAATCTCTCAAACATCAACAGAAACTCTTCTTCACAAAAAAAGAGTCTTTAATTTATATAATAAATTAATATTTTTAGTTTATATTTATATCACAAAAACAGTATTATTTAAAATCAGATCAACGACACATTTAATGTCTCGACTACATATGGTAGAACAGCAGAGTTGCAACAAAGTTTAATCGAATGAAGCAGTTTCATTGCATCTGCAATGTTTTTTGTTTTTGTTTTTTTGTCAGAGAAACAATTATTGTTCTCACCTGCCCAGTTAATAGACAGGACGAGAAAAACAACCAAATAATCAGGTCTGATCATTGTAAAAGTCAGTTGTCTCTGTCCAGTCTGCAGTGTGTGTCAGTGATTTATTCTCTGTCCTTCACTCTGCAACACAAATGTAGAAATGGAAGAGATCAGAGTTTTGCATCGACTATTCCTTCTTGAAGAGAAACTCAGCACATCTCACATGTGTGGAAAAAAGTATGTTTTGTATCATCTATCATCATGTTTAAGGGTTATTTCTAAATTCTGAAGATACATTTTAAAGTTATTCAACCATAACGTATATTAACATGCATTTATTCACACTGCTCAGCAGCATTTGGTGGACTATCCATATGATGGATATGTCATGTAGAAATGTTGATATATATTCCCAACTACTGCTGTTAAAAATAAATAATTGGAACATTATGAACAGGAAGTCACAAACCACAACATCATCTGTTGCTTTCATAGTGTGCATGTGTGTGTTTTTAGAGGAGCTGTCATACTCTCCTTAGTTAGTGTCATCTGACTTCTTATCTTCTACTGCCACCTGTAGGTCTTTGTGAAAAATGTTGTGTGGAGTTTCTTGTAAAGCGGCTCTGCTTCCTTTAACCAGTGTGTGTGTTTGGCACAGTAATACACAGCAGAGTCCTCTGGCTTTAAGTTGGACAGTCTCAGATACACCATGCTGTTGCTATTATCTCTGGTCACTTCTTCATGTTTTAAAATAGCTGTGTGTCTATCCATACAATATCATAACAACACCAAATTAAGATTATTTTGTATTTTCGCAAATTTATTAGTTTATAAACACAATTTATAATTAAAGATACTCAAAAATCAAACAGAACAGACTGAATTTTTGGTCTCTGTAGTGATGGGACAGAATTTTCATTTAAGTGTCATGCGTTCCCCACAAAACCATGACAACATTTGACATTACAAAGGAATAACAAAAAAAGGGGGAAAAATAGTAGCTGTATTTATTGATGTGACTTTTTTCATGTAATTTTGTTGTGGATGACACATCTGCACGCTTGATGAGAATTTAATCTCTTTGTATTTTAGGTTTAACTTCATGATGTGTCTGACTGGAATCAGTTTTTTGCTCCAAATGCAGAATCTCTTTGACTGATTATTTATAACAATGATATTTAACAAATAAACAGATAAATGTTCACTCATGTCCTGATTTCATTACTGTAAACAGAACTATCACCATTGAGAGCAGAAAAATCCAGAGAAGATGATGTATGATGATGATGATGTTAATGATCATGATGATGTTAATGATGATGATACACATTGAATCAATATAGTGTGCTACAGTTGGTCATGTACATGTGTGAATTTGTTTAACTTTAGGAAGTGAAGATGAATCTACAAATCAGTTGAAAGGATTTTATTTTCAAATGTTTTCAAAATATAAATGTTTGCATAATATTCATGATGTTCTTATATATTCCTATGAAGATAAACTCAAACTTTCTTGTACAGACAATCTAATCAACAGTGTTGTACGAAACAGGATATTGTAAGCGACGTGGGTATGGATGAGTGAATAAAGGAGGCCAACAAAATTTCTGGGTTCTTGTTCATAACATTTAGTGCTGTCTCAACACAGGTCACTATCCCGCCATCTTCCCACTTCTCTCTCTTTCCCCCACTCTCAACCCCACATCACTCCCTGCTGCCTCACCAGCGGCACAGAGAGGCCGACACTAACATAAGACCACAATGAACCATATTTAATACATGCAAAGACATTAAACCCATTTTTAACTTGCCAGTCAGTTATGTAATTATCTCCACAGTAATAGTCAGCAAAAGTTTTTTTGAAGTTTTTCAGTCAGGATTTAGAGCTCACCATAGCACAGAAACAGCACTTGTGAAAGTCACTAATGACCTGTTGACAGCATCAGATAGAGGGCTTCTGTCTGTACTTGTCCTGTTAGACCTCAGTGCTGCCTTTGATACAGCTTGACCATCACATCCTGTTGCTGAGAATGGAAAAACTGCTTGGCATTGAAAGGGTCTGCATTAAACTGGTTCATACTTATCAGATCTGTCTTAGTTTATCCATATTAATAATGCATCCTGTCAAGGTTCAGTGCTTGGTCCAGTTCTATTTATTTTGTATATGCTGCCCCTTGGCAATATCATCAGGAGGCACTCCATAGATTTCCATTGTTATGCTGATGACACACCAATTATATTTATCAGTGGAGCCAGACAAAACTGATCAGCTCCTGAAACTCCAGGCCTGCCTTAAAGATATAAAGGCTTGGATGACCAGAAATTTCCTGCTGCTTGAACTCAGATAAAACTGTAAGTGATCATATTAGGTCCAGAAACACCTGAGGAACACGCTTTCTCCTATGATAGCCTTGTTGGATGGCATTAACTGGGCCTCCAGCACCACTGTAAGTCCTTCGACACCCATATTAAGCATATTTCAAGGTCTGCCTTTTACCACCTGCAGCAACATCGCAAAAATTCGGCACTTTTTGTCCCAAAGCGATGCTGAAAAATTAGTCCATGCATTTGTCTCTTCCAGGCTGGATTATTGTAATTCACTTTTATCAGGCTGCCCGAACAAGTCGTTAAAGACTCTACAGCTGGTCCAGAATGCCGCTGCTCGGGTGCTGACTAAAACCAGGAAAAGAGACCATATTACTCCAGTACTTGGCTTCTCTGCATTGGCTCCCTGTAAAATTTAGAGTGGATTTTAAAATCCTACTCCTCACATATAAGGCTCTACATGGTCTGGCACCATCATATCTTAATGAATTGATAACTCCTTATCATCCAACTAGAGTGCTGCGCTCCCAAAACGCAGGCTTACTTGTAGTTCCCAGGGTTTCCAAAAGAAGTAGTCTAGGGGGGGCAGAGCCTTCAGCTATCAGGCCCCTGTTCTCTGGAACCAGCTCCCAGTCTGGGTCCGAGAGGCAGACACAGTGTCAGTGTTTAAGAATAGACTTAAAACCTTCCTTTTTGATAAAGCTTATAGTTAGGGTGGGCACAGGCTCGCCCTTAGTTATGCTGCTATAGAGTGCTTAGACTGCCGGGGAGCTCCCATGATGCACCGGGCACCTCTCCCTCTCCCTCTTTCTCTCTGCTTCCTCTTTCTCTGCTTCCTCTACCCTTATTTCAAAGCCAAAATTTTATTATTATTGCATTATTGTCAATTCTGATGCATGTGCAGAAGATTAAAAGTACGTTTCTCTCAAACCTTTGGTGCAAACAACAAAATAAGTAAAAGAAAAATACAACAAAATAAGCATAATGATTACAACTAAATTAAGACATGGCAATAAAACAAAGACATGGCAAAATCACAGAGAGTGCAAACAGACATGGTAATAGTGCAAAATGGAGTCAGCCTATAGACTGGTGAAAGTGGTTAAAGTGAATACTCTTATGTCCTGTAAAGTGCATGTTACTGCCGGAGCCCCGGTCCTCTTTGTTCTCTCCAGTCTTGCAGGTTCCTCACTGATTCTGGTTGTGGTCCATCTGTCTGAGGTTCACTGGCCTGGTGGGGACATGATCTGTGTCTGTGTTGTGGAGAGAAGGTCGAGTGGCCCAGAGCTCCATATGAGGACATCTAGAGATGCACCTGGACTCACGGACTCATTTCCATTACCTGTGATACCTTCACACATGGACTGAAACCAATGAACTCAGTTTATCTACAAATTATTATGACCCATGTTTAACTCCATATATGACTGATGATGATGTTCTCTGTACATGTGGCATCTATTGCACGTCTGTCCGTCCCAGGGAGAGGGATCCCTCATCTGTTTCTCTTCTTCAGGTTTCTTATTTTTGAGGGTTTTTTGAAGTTTTTCCTGACTCGGTTCGAGGGTCTAAGGACAGAGGGTGTCACAACTGTACAGATTGTAAAGCCCTCTGAGGCAAACGATGTTTATGTTTGTGATTTTGGGCTTTAAATAAATAAATTTGAAAATAAAAGTATCTGCTTTTTGTCTTACGTTGCAAAACGATGTTCAAAGAGCAACATTGGACTGTAGTTATGTTTTTCCAGTTGTTGTAAATGAGGAACTTTCTGAGTGAGTAAATAAGAGGAAGACAGAAAGAGTTAAAAGGTTTTAAAAGCCTAAAGCCTAAAATGTTGATCCATCACAACAATAATAATAATAAAAAATCTTTTTAATATCTGTTCTTGGTGACTACATCTGCAGCTATCTGTAATCATTTGCAAAGTGTAAAATATCTTTGATGGTATAGAGAATATTTAAATCTGTGTTCCTTAATTAAATTATGTTATTTTTTCTGTTCTGTTCTGTCTCTAACCAGAAGTCAAGTCAACAATCATTTTAATAGTAAATAGACTTCAGTTTGCATTTTAAAGCTTTGAAGTTTTTCATTACAGACTTCTAATAGTTTCAAAAGTTTAAAGCAAAAGAGAAACTTGGAGCCTCTAAAAGAAAACTGTTAATTGAGAACTGAAACCTTTGGGACAATATCAATGTTAGCTGCTTCAGTCAAAACAAAAACTATTTGAGGAAAAGGTTTAGTATGTGTCTGCTGGCTGAGCTATCAAATATATAAATCTGCTCTTCTTTTATAAAACAAACAATAGAGGACTGTTAGTAATGTGATGTTGCTTGAAACTCCATTCATTCTCTCAATCCACAGCCTGCACTCTGCAGTTTTTAACTAAAATATTTATCCCAGCAGGCAAAACAAAATATATTTTGTGATTTATGGTCTATCTGACCTCTGAGCTGCTTTGTTTAGCCTGCTGCCTCCACGACCAGGCCTCAGATAAGTGGAGGAAAATAGATGGATGGATGATTACCAACTTTGAGGATTATTTTTAATAAACCTCTGAATTGTCACTGAAAATGTAAGGTGATTTATAATCAACTTATAGATTCAAGCTGTTTAAATCTTTCTTTAGAAGTATTCTTCACCTGAAATTCACCTGATATTAAATATAATATTACTTTAATATTCAATCAATCACTGACAGTTAATGATAAACAGTGTTGTTCAAAAGTGCTACTGAGACAACTGAGTGGTAGCGTGGCGACAAAAAGAGGAAGTAGTTTTTGTACGACTCTCCTGTTATTGTCTCTCACTGTGTCTCTCTGGCACAGTAATACACAGCAGAGTCTTCAGGCTGCACATTCTGTCCGTTTAGAGTCACTCTCTTGCTGGAAGAGTCTAATTGAACGCTGAATTTGTTCTTCAGTGAATCTTTCACATCTGTGTCCCTGCTCATCCACTCCAGTCCTTTCCCTGCAGGCTGTCTGACCCAGTGTGTGTAGTAGCTGCTAACAGAATAAGAGACCTGACAGGTGATGGTCAGACGTTGACCTGGCTGCACAGTCACAGAGGCTGGCTGTGTCAACTGTTCACACTTCACACCTGTGGAGGAAAACATGTTGAATATTGACTCAGTGTAATAACAGTGAACAGTCAGTGTGCAGTGATCATACTGTCAGTGTCTCTGCCTCAGTGAGACTCACAGGATCCAGCAGCCAGCAGCAGCAGCAGAGCTACAGAGAACATGGTTGGTATTGAAGGTGATCTGATGGGAGCTTCTCTTCTTCTGCTGCAACTGACAGCATGATATCAAGTCTTTATAGCAGACTGTGAGGAAGTTCACTTTGCATAGAGAAGAACACTGACAGGATATAAAAGAACAAAACTAACTCTAACAAAACAAGAGACCTGGTAGGTGATGGTTGGAGTCTGACTTAAGAAAGACACTTTTTAACTCAGCTGTTTATATTTCACTCTTGTGGAAAGAAAACAAGCAGATCTATCCTCATGTGTACCTCTATGGACATTATTAAAAGTGTGATTCAAAGCTCTTTTAAGATTTTCTTGATTGTCTGCCTGTGTATCAAACCCTGTTAAGTAAAGATTGTGTTTGTCATTTTCAACCTGCCATGTCTGAGTCTCACATTTGAGTCCTGTTTCACCTGCTACTAGTCCTAACAGCCTGTCCTAAAATCACATAAAGTCAACTGTTTTCTCTTTTTTCATTCATTGTTTGGTTTGAGTCCATTTTGGTTGTTATTTAACTTTTACAATTTCTTCCTTTTGATAACTGAAATACAGAATAAGAGGATGCTTCACATCTGCCTCACACAATAACAGATGGGAATATTATTAACCAGTGCATAGTTGTAGAAAAGCACATGTTGGTAAAACCATAAAAAAGAAGAAGTCACAAACCACAACCTCAGCTGGTGCTTTCACATTGTGTTTTTTCTCTGTATGTGTCGTTATGATGCCTCCCTGGTTTGTCATTATACTTTTGATCTTCTACTGTCCCCTGTTGGTGATTGTAAAAATAACATGTTTGAGGTTTTTGTAAAGCTGCTGTCTGCTGTCGCTTACTTAGATGAGTGTTGTGTTTCTTGCACAGTAACCCGTCCATAATATGTCTACATTACATTTTACTGATTTTTCATGACTGTACACCTGCCTACCACAGTATTATTGCTTCATTTTTTGTACTATGATTTATTGATTAAATTATATTCCATTCCTATATTTCAACACCTGCACTATTTCATGTGTTGTGCCTTAGGATTCTCAGTTTTACTGCATGATTTTCTTTTCATACATATTGTTTGAGCATTGTTGGAGAGGGACAATGAAATAACTTGAACTTGAAATAACAGAGAGGACCACACAACTACAGCCATCTGCTGCTCAACACAAAACACTCATTCTGAGGATATTTGTGATTTGTTTTCAAATCTTAGCAGCTACTTGTCACATATGAAAATGTGAGATCCAGCATCTTATCTGAGATGGAGAAACACTTTTTTGACAAACTAAAGGGGGACAGGGACCGACTTTGACAGCTAACTAGATATTTCCATTGTGTTTGGCCTTGGGTCCCCATTTAGCTGCCATCTCTTTAATCTATCTGACAGAGACCATTATTTTAATTTTTCAGATTCTGCTTCAAGTTTAGTTTGTGGACATTAAAAGAAGACCACCAAAATCAGATAAATCCTATGCAGCTAAATTATGGAGAATAATTTTATCAAGTATGTAACAATATTTAAAAATGTATGAAGGAATATAATATATACTACTACTGCTACTACTAATAATAATAATAATAAAAATAGACAACAATAATAATAATAATAATAATAATAATAATAATAACAGTAATAATAATAATAATAATAATCAATAATAATATATAGTAGTAGTAATACAACAATAATAATAATAATAATAATAATACAATAATAATAATAATAACAATAATAATAACTTTATTGCACATTTAAATCGATTCTAAGTGAACACAAACATTCTCTGGTTGCCATGGAATCTATATATATATATTGATGAGCTCACTCTGAACTTGAACACTCGACCTGACAGCTCACTGAGAAACCGTCAGCCAGCAGCTACACAAACCACCACAGGAGGAAAAACCACAGAGGACTGATCCACTTTACTTATTTTACTGCTTCAACATGGCGAAGGTAAGAATAGGAATCTTTAAATGAACTTTAAGGGCCTTTAAAGTGTTTTATTCGACGTTTTCTCATTTTATTTGGTATTTAGACGGTTAGCTAGCTAACGTTACAAAGTTCAGATTAATGCATTTAGTGTCGATAACTCTCAGATTTCAGTGTAAATGAAAAAACTTAACGACAAAACATACTAAAGTCATCGTTTAAAGCCTTTTAAAGTATTTACAAAGCATTTTATTCGACGCCTTTCACAAGTTTTTTAGGCTAGAACATCAGAATTGATCAATTTAGTGTGTTAGCTGAATAACCTTAATGTAAATCATTAAATCATTGAAATTTGACAAAGACGCGAATAATGATGCAAATTAATGAACCGAACAAGAAAACTGAGTGTGTTTTATAGTTTTAAACACTGTTTATCGTGAATAAACTACTGAATACTGCACAGTCACATTTAGAGGTCAACACCTTCAGTACTTAATCAGAAATAAATTAATAAACTGCTCACATTTATTTCATTAGTTAATGTAAATTTATTATAGTTTTTTTGTTCATTTGTAGACTGTAAATAGACTGTATAATATCATATATTTAGAGAATATCTGCTTTGTGAAGAGGACCAAAGACAGTTGTTAAGATTTGAGCATTTTAAAGTCTCAAAGTCCTGAAGTTATTTCTGTCCATATTCTCTACTAAGCAAAGATTTGAATACATCATTTCCAGCTAAATCATATTTAATGTGGATTTGTGCAGAAGAGACAAATGCACCAGATAATGTACAGATCATTTGTATGGAAACAAGCCTTTTTTTTGAGTGTTAAAAATTAAAATCAGTCAGTCAGGAGATACACCTTTAATCTATGAGGTCAAAATAATTTACAATCTATCGTATAATATTGTAACAAAGTAAAATATAATATATATAAAGTACTATGAAATATTATTCAAATGAAATGACTTCATTTTTAGTTTCTGCTCTGTCCTGCCTTGTTGATTTGTTCAGTTTGACACACAGATTCATCCAACTCTGCTGCACCAGTCTGAAAGAAACTGAACTCAACAAGGGTGATTTAATTCCTTTTCTTCTTCCCTCTCTTCAACTCTCCAACAGGAAAACAACAAGATGAAGAGGGAGCAGGAGGGCAGCCCTGGAGCCCTTCAGGAGCCTGCAGACAAAAAGCTGACTCAGAGAGGAGCTTCAGCTCCCAGCTGTCCACCTCTGGACTCCAGCGTGGAGGACCCCAGCGGAGGGGACCACAGACCAGCCATCAGTGGGTAAGTAGTCCGACCCAAACACTGTTGAAATGTACACACACTAAGAGCTGCCCTTTGGCGAGGCTGCCTATATTAAAGCTGGAAAATACAGGAAATCGGTAAACGAATAATAACAGAAGGCATTTTGGTGTTTCTTTTGGCTGACAGAGTGAAAGGACTAAATAAGATATACAACTAAAAATATATACAATTGAATAAAATCTCGAATTACAAGGCGCAAGTATTGAAGAGTACAATTTAGTTGAATTTAACAGTCTTATTGCTTGGTTGATGAAGCTTCCCTGAGCCTGCTGGTTCGGGCTTGAATGCTGCAGTACAGTCAGCCAGACGGCAGCAGGCAGAACGGTCTGTGTCTGGGGTGATTGGGGTCTTTGATGATCCTGTTGGCCTTCTTCCTACACCACTGGGTGTAGAGGTCCTCTATGGATGGCAGGTCCGTCCTGGTGATGTGCTGAACAGTCTTCACCATCCTCTGTAGAGCCTTATGGTTGAGGGCGGTGCAGCTGCCAAACCAGGCGGTGTTGCAGCTCCCAAACATGTAGAGGAGGGGAAACAACTGAAATGTGCTATTAAATTGTGCTTTTGCTCCTTTTTTCAGAACTATTGAATGTTCTGTAATGTTTTTCAACATTACTATAGGTTTTGAGTAAGAAATATATGTTTAAATGCAAAAAAACCCAAAATCGGAATTGAATTTTTCATGTTTTTACTGAACAATTTATTGTTATAACACATGAACAAGGATTAGAACATTGTAAACTTCAAATTTAATTTATTTACTGTTATCTATAAAGGTTTTTGAGTCCTGGGCTTGTGGTTTTCATTTTCTTCCTCATCTTTTTCCTTCGGACTGTCCAGGTGTTTTTCTTCCTTTGTGAAACTCTCTAAAACAGTTTCTTTCCAGCTGCAGACACAGGCCCACATTACACTTCTCACACCTCCAGGGAGTGCTTCTTTTGCACAACTTTCCCTGTTTTTTCCTCATGCTGGCCCTCTGTCCTTTCTCCTGCCCGCTGCTGCTTGTTGGAACAGGGAAGTGGTCATGGCTGGTGCTCTCCTCGGGTGTGTCTTTCAGTGGGACTCCTAGGAGCTGTGCTGAGAGTCTCTCTTGGAAGTTCTGGTGACTCGTGCTTCTGCTGCTGTGTGGTGCATAGTTCTTTGTGGATTATAAAACTGTTTGTCACAGCAATGTCCAGCAAATGCTGTTTGTTCAAGACTTTGTACACCTCTGCATCAAAAAAAGTTGAAAAAATTTTAGAGGATGTTCAACTCCAGGATCTCGTTTGGGGACAAATCTTGGTGCTCGTGGACATACAGGATCAGGGTCTGCCTCAGTTTGGTATCTGAGCGATTTGGTGAACGGCTTTGGATATTTTTACCAGCGTCCCCTCTGCCCCGACCACGGCACAGAGTACGACCCCGGCCCTGACGGTGACTGGGAGTGCTCTCTGGTATAGCAGAAGCTTTAGTGAATGGATCAAGACACAAGAAATAAGCTATAATCAGATATATTTGTTCATTGCAAAGGAATAACTTGTATGCCAGATGTTGCTCAAAAAATATATAAAATATAAAGAAAATACAATACAACACAATACAAAATATAAACCACATAAAAATAAATAAAACACCAAGACTTTGTACAATAATATAATGATATATAATAGTAATACAAACGTAAGGTAAGTAAGGTAAAGAAATAAGCAACCTGAGATAGAAAGTAAGAAGTACAAGTTGAAAGTCATCATAGCAAAGATTTTCAAAATGTAGCTAGTAGCTAGTAAGAAATACCTACACAATATTGAAGAGAAAGTAATGCTACAGCATGTGATAGTGTGAAATAATACTTATATATACACACATTTTTACTAAAACATCATCTTATATGTTTTATGTACTTACTTCATTTCTGGGATATCTAACTGTACCATAATAAGCTATTACCGAAATTTTCTCTGCTTTCAGAATCTGTTGGAATTTTTTAGCACAAACGGCTCCAGGAGTTACAATAATCAGAAGAGAGGCTGTGAAGTCCCGCGACAGGTTCAGGGTTAAAGGGTTAAAGATGTCTTATAGTTTTCTTCTCTGTCTGAGAAAATGCAGTATCTGATGTTCCATATGTTAGATGACTGTCTGGGTTTGAACTTACCCCCAGGGTTTCTTATGTAAATCATATGATCTGACATACGCTCATGAAAACAACTAACCTATAAAAGCAGACAGTTAGCGTTGATATGCAGAGGAGATTCATATTGGCTTCGAATCCCTCTCACAGGCAATCCGGATGCTTGTTTTGTATGCTGTACTTCTTTGTAATAAACCTCTTTAATATACAAGCAAGACAGTGTCAGCGGAGTCTTCTTCTTCATCGCCTTCACATCATCGCTATTTAATAAACAACACAAGTAACATTAACATTTAGTATTTCTCACCAAAACATATTTGTTAGACCTCAGTGATACAGTACTTAAGGTCTAACAAATGTAAACATGGTGTAAACATGGTGAGCGTCCTATTAAAATGACTAAACAACTAATAGCTGGGCTAATATTAAAGCCTTAAAGTATTTGTAATAAACAGGGCTGGGCAATATAAATAACATGTTCTGCCTTGGTTAATGTAATTTTATATGATGATATATAACATACAGACTGAAATGCTGACTTTTGGCTAATCCTGAAAATTGATGAATTAACTAACAGTGCTTATTATTTGAATGTTTGACTCCTGCAAATCCAATATTAAAGTAATAAAATAATGTGCACATGGGAAGAAATACAGAAAATTAGTTGACAAAATACCTTCTCACAGTGTTTCTCTTCGTATCGTCTCTGACCTTAACTGAGTCCTTTTGAGCAGGAAAAATAAATTCAGGTTTCTCTGAGAGATGGATAAGTCTTGAGGTGTCTCTTGGAAATGTTCCACTCAGATCTATTTTTATTCTGTCAGAAGCTGGAGGCCAGTGTTAGATGGCTTGTTAAATAAGTGTCTTTTTATATCATTACATTATATTCTGAATAACAGGAAGCATATTATTGGACTAATGATGTAGTAATTTCATATATGTACTTACATGGCAGCAGTAATAGTACAAGTGACAGCCTCCTTTGGAGTAATAGCAGAAGTAGTAGCAGTAAAATGTTACAGAGGAGTTTTCCTCTCGACTTGTCTCTGTAGCCTGTATGATCTCTCCTGCTTTATTCTCTGTTTGGCTTGGTTTGCTCGGTCTGTTTTCTCCTCCCCTTTCAGGAAGACGTCTTCAGTGAGACGAGGTTCAGCTGGACTTCTGGGCTGTAAAACCATTAAAGATGATCCAAATGTCTTTTGGCTCGTCAGTAAGGTTTAGTCAGTAAAGTCCCTGCAATAAGTAAATCATTGCACCAATCACAAATGTAAATCAATCACAGTTACACCACAGTGGTTAAATACATGAAAAAAACTTTTATTGGTCTCACTTACAGTCTTAGACTAAATTTATTTATTTTTTTATTATTATTATTGTTTTTTTTTTGGTTTATATATTCACTGTCACCCACTTTGCTCACTCTTAAAAACACCTCTAAACTTTAAAAGATTTTTTAAAGGTTTTCTTGCACTGTGTCTCTGTCTTTGTGTCTGTGTCCTTTGGATGTAGCAGTTCTAGTGTTTTACCAATTAAATGCAGCTTAAATGGAGGAAAATTCCTACAAAACAGAAATGAAATTGAAATAAACTGTTTCTTTCCACAAAAACAAATGTTTTGTAAAACCCTGTGAGAGTCCTTCAACAACAAAGATAGAGTTGATGCATTGTGACTAAACAAAAATCTTATGAAATGTTTCATTTTTTCTGTTTTTAAGTACATTAGAAAATATTACCAATACTGTCACAGATAAGCCTGTCCGTACTGTCTGTCCCTGTCTGTTTGTTGGCCGCAAAAAAAGAATCTGTATCATCTTTTAAACTAATAAAGTTCATTTTGAAAAGTGTTGACTTAGTGCCATTGGTGTATTTTTAACACGTTAGGGTGAACACAGCCCTGAAAATCTGTGGAAGCTTTTAAAATGAAGAACAAACACAATTAAAACCTTCAAACCTACAGCCAACAGCCAGTTAGCTTAATTTGGCATAAAAACTGAAAACTGAACATTTGGACAGAGCCAGACGAGCAGTTTCCTGTTTCCTTGTCTTTATGCTGGTCTAAGATAACCAGCTGCTGCCTGTAGCTTTATGTAAATCCCACAGATGAGGTGAGCACGGTATACAAGTTTATCAGACACAGAAGGAACGTTGGATACACTTATTTCCCAAAATGTTGAATATATACAGTGGGGCAAAAAAGTATTTAGTCAGCCACCAATTGTGCAAGTTCTCCCACTTAAAAAGATGAGAGAGGCCTATTGACACATTGACACACACATTGTTACACACACACATATATATAAAATATATATATATATGGCATGTGTGTGTGTGTAATCAATAACAATGTGACTTTGACATACAATTACTGAAGATCAATAACAATAAATACTTTAATGGAAGCTGATTAGAGGAAATTTGTTAATGAAAATAATATTAAAATAAATGTTAAATTAAAAACAGCCATGGAGGATAAACAATACTGAGACTACTGAATGTTCCCCATGGTGGTAACAAAAAGAGGAAGTAGTTTTTGTACGACTCTCCTGTTATTGTTATTGTCTCTCACTGTGTGTCTCTCTCTGGCACAGTAATACACAGCAGAGTCTTCAGGCTGCACATTCTGTCCGTTTAGAGTCACTGTGTTGCTGGAAGAGTCTAAGTCGATACTGAACTTGTTCTTCAGTGAATCTTTGTAACTTGTGTAGGTGAGGCCTCCAGTATATTTCATTCCAATCCACTCCAGTCCTTTCCCTGCAGGCTGTCTGATCCAAGCTGTGTAGTAGCTGCCCACAGAATAAGAGAGAGACCTGACAGGTGATGGTCAGACGTTGACCTGGCTGCACAGTCACAGAGGCTGGCTGTGTCAACTGTTCACACTTCACACCTGTTGAAAAAAGAAAATGTTTTGTCACAAATGATCAAGTTCTGTTACAAAAAGAAGAAGTGTTGACTTTGACAAATCCAGAGAGACTCACATCCAGCTGCCAACAGCAGCAGCAGAGCTACAGAAAACATGGTTTATGTTGAAAGTGACGTGCTGTGAACTCCACTGACAGCCTGATGGGAAGTTTTTATAGCTGAGTAACAAGGAAGCTCACTGAGTTTGCATACAATCAAACACATGAAGCATCAATGTTGGTCTAACAGGAACCAATAGAAGAGTCTGTTCAGTGTTTTTATATCTGCAGAGTTTTATTATAGTTTTTGCATTTTTACTGTAACTTGCATGCCCTTATGTTTCCACCTTTCAAGCTGCTGGAACTGTGAATTTCTCTTGGAGATTAATAAAGTATCTATCTATCTATCCATCTATCTGAAAACATGCCTGGAAATCTCCTCTGCTTTACATGTGATATTTTAATTTCTTTATGCACTCAGTTGTAATATTTAAAATCGACATACAGTAACAAGGCTGATGTGCACCCAAGTATTTTTTTATAACGTTTTTGCAGCCTTCATTTATTTCCTTTCTTACTCTACTTGCTGAGTATATTTTCTGCAAACTGAAATACAGTGACAGCAGCCAGGATCATGTAAATAGTATGAAAACTGAAGTCTGATGCTGCTGGTTTGCAGGTTTGTATTAAAGAGTTTTAATGGTTTCAGTGTTTCAGATGTTTGAAGACACAGACATACAGAGAAACTTGGAGCCTCAAGAGAAAAACAGCTGCTCAGAAAATGAAACTTAAAAACTGAATTTTTTTATTCATATGAAAACTATTGCCGTTCATGCACTGAAACGTAATGTTGAACTAGAAACTGAATTTTTAATCAAATATCATCCCGTGTGGTGGAGGTGCCTTGGAGGCGATGATGGCCATGACCAGAGGCATTTTGTTTTCAGGTTGTTCTTCCATTCATCCATCCCATTCTCATGAACTCCATATCTCAGGGATGCTTTGAAGAAATGTCTTCAAATAACAATTCAAGAAACAATGGTTTTAAAAGGTCACAAAAAACATTGAAAACAAATAAAACAATTATTGATCATACATCTCAATATAGTGATAACTTCCATATCACCAGTCTGGAAAGACTCATTATTTTCAAAAACAAAAGATATTTATTTGACTTCAGAAATTTGACACAAATTTGACACTCAAATTATCTTAAATTTAAGTTACCATCATGATTTATTCACTCTCTCAGTTTTGTTCTGATCTCCATCTCCCAGGAGTATTTCTGAAAATTGCTTTGTTGTCATCTCATCATGTTATCCACACCCACTAATGTTTTGAATCTATTTTTAATTGTGAATATTTCACAGTTGTTTCATGAGCAAAGTTCACCCTGTGATAAAATGTTTTTCAGTCTTTTTTTAAACTGATTTAATATCATTTATGGTTTGTACTTCTAAAGTTGGCATTTGATATTTAGTATTAAGTAATGCTTTGACATTTGAAAGAACTGTGACTGATCTAAAATCATAAAGAGACTTTACAGTAAAATAAAGAAATCCAATGAGGATCAAATTGTTTTTGCATTTGTTGAGAAAGCCCAGATGTCATTAAGATCACATTGTTGTTTGTTGTCTGTGGAGGTTTTTGTGCAGCTGCTCCACTGTCTTCAGTCACTGTGCTTTGTCGAGCACAGAAGTTAAACAGCAGAATCTTCTGCTGTCAGGCTCTCGACCTCGAGGTACTGAGTGCTGCTGGACACATCTTCAGTCATGATGAAACGGCTTTGAAAGGAGCTGCCATAGATAGCAGAGTTTGAACCAGTGTTCATCCACCCAATCCACTCCAGAGCTTTCCCTGGCCTCTGTCGTATCCAGTGAATAAAGTAGTCTGTCATGTCAAACCCAGATATGACACACGACATCTTCACTTTCTCTCCAGGTCTTTTCACCTCAGAGGGAGACTGGTCCAGTTTGATCTCACTCCAAACTCCTGTAAATAAAGAAATTATTCAAGAAACTTGTACATTGTTGATTGAACATTTACAGAAGAAATAAAGCAGAATTTATTTTCTCACCATTAATAGTAACTACAAATAACAAACTCCAGATAATTGTATTTTCCATTCTGTGATAAACACTGTAGTTCAGTGCTCTCTGATCTCAGTGTTTCAGAAATATAGAAAACTGTCTCAGTGTTCTGTCACAAGTTGCTGATGGTGTATTTATAGAGGAAGAGTTTGCATAGACCTCCCTCTACAGGTTTAAAAAGGGAACATGTGACACAGATACATTTCTATAAGTAAAGTGTCTCCACAACAGCAGAGGAAACTGTAATATATCGAAGTTCTGACAAATCATTTCTGGACTGAAAATGTCTGACATAAAATGTTTATGTGTGATGGAAGGAAAAATGTGCATTAACAGCAAATCATATCAGGCAGTAGAATAGTATTTAATTGTCTGATATTTATTTGTCACATGCTGATATTTGAGCATTTCATGCTGTATCATATCTTATGGTTATAATAGTTACTGTCAGTTGTAGTACAGTATGTTTGTATTTTCTTAAGTTTTATGTTTGAAACGTCTTTCTAACATCAGCAGTATTAAGACTAGTAGTTACCAGAGTGGCTCCAGCAGGGGGAGATTGGCGCTATTGAGCCAAGTTAAGGGACACCTTGTTAATGTTTACCAGCGTAATAGATGAATGTGTAAATGTGCTCAGGAAACTTTTATAAGATGACATGTTGTATTCTGCATGTTACTGAAATGACTGAGTGTACTATCAGAGCTCTGTGTCATAAATGATGAGCTGCAATGTGGTATCACTATGTTGGAAAGTAGGCAGGTGTATGTTGTGCATTGATGTATTTGTTTATTTGAAGTGTTATGTTCACTTTACAAGAAGTGTTGGAACATTTATGCAAGCAGTAGAGCTGGGTGATAAAATAGACATGTTACATTGCTGTTTGGATGTATTTTTCAAAACAGCCAAATGATGTTTGTATTATTTCAGTTTTGTAGGTATTTAGTTTGAGTATTGTACATAATGTACTGGCATTTGTTTTTATGGTATGTGGTTATCTTGGTCAAGCTTGGTCTAAGTCGCTCATTGCACACGTAACCTGAGGACATTTTGTGTTTTGTTTCTTTCATTCATTCTTTTCAGGGCTTTAACATTTGATCTACAAATACAATCTTTAAGTCAGGGTATAAAGCTTTTGAAGTTCAAGGTAAGGTTGAAAATCCCTCTCTGCCATCGATAAGAGGCCTTACATCAGACCTCACCAAAGGGCATCAAGGTACTTTCCATCTGAACAGAACTGGACACTGAGGTACTTTCCACCTAGGCAGAGTAACACAATCCAGATAAAAGCATGAGCGAAGTGTTGATTAATTATGATGATTAAAGTTAATATAACCAAAGATTATATTGATGTAAGGATGACTGAAAGCAATTGAATGTATGATTTTATGGTTTTTATGGAATAATAATGAAACATTATAAGTAATCTTATGAAATAAAAAGGGTCAGATTGATAAATGAGATAAAGTGTCAAGCTGTTGATTTGTGAAGAGAAAAGGGAAGTTAACTTCGCCAGTGGCTACAACCAATGGTAAAGCCAGATATGAAGAAATAACCAAAAAAGTGATTAAAGTAGGCATCAGCTGAGTATCAGACCATGTTACATAAGAATGAATTACAAAAAGGTATAAAAATAAGAGTAAAAGAGAAGTTCAGTGTTAGTCTTCGGGGGATCTTCAAGAGCTGAAACTTGGATCTTTGACCGCATTTTGGCATTATAGTTTAGGCAGAAAGCTTATTCCAAGAGGAAGAGTTTTTGAGCTTTGATATCGAAGAGAGGTCCTGATTTGCTTCAACTGAACATTGAGGATCGACCCAACGAAGATTAACCATTGCCACATAGTTGAAGAACTTTGAATTGAGCTCTGGACACTCTTTTGCTCATCCAGCCTTGTGGCTGTGGACTCTCAAGAACAATTTGCACTTTGTACAAGGTCAAGATTTTCTACAGGATTCCACAGTTTGGCTGAAAAGAGGAACTGCAATGGCCGTGCAATTCTTCTTCTTTTTCTCTGCAAATTGGACGTTCTTCACACAGCAACAGCTTACTAATAGCAACAGCAATTTAGTATTGGGCTCCTGGGCTATTCAGCCTAGTGCTGGGTTGGAGGAAGCAGGATAGACGTCCGGAAGTAGGCAGTGAGGAGATAAGTGAATCTCCTCGCCACCAGCTTAAATTATCCTTAATATAGACTACTAGGTAATACCTACAGATTATTAAGGGTTGGACCCTTTAGATGGAGAACTGGTCCAGTTCCACCTGTACAGACGGAAAACTCGGGATCTAACAAAGTCCACTGAAATCCTTTTATAAAATCTAAAAATGTTTTCTCTCCTTGTTGGAGTTGAAATCATTGGTGATCTGAGGGCTCCTCAGTCTCAGTCTGTTCAGCGTTATTATATCTACAGAGTGAAAACATGCCTGGAAATCTGTGCTTTACATATGATATTTAATATCACATTCACACACACTCAGTTGTAATATTATAAATATGTTTCTGCATTTACAGAAATGAAACAACTGTTAATTTTGTTTTTACTTCAAACGATTAATGCCTGAAGATGTTGTATTGACAACAGTTAATTATTAAAAAATTAGTAAATTATTGTATAATTTTTTGTACAGTGACAATGGTCATTATTACTGTTCTTAATGTGAATTTTATTTTAAGTATGGATAATATAAAACATAGAAATTAAAATCAGCAAACAATAACAATGATGTGCATCAATTTAAACTAAACCAAGAAACCAAGAATGTTACTTTCTATAAACAATGTTTACTGTGTGTTTAGCATCTTTTCAAATCATTAAAACTCAACTTTAAATGTGATGTGAGATTTTCTCATGAGATAGTTCATTTGTTTTCAGCACGTCTTACATCAAATCATGACTTTGAAGGTATGAGCACAGCCTTTTTTTATTTATTTGCATACTTATTGTACATACTGACTGTATTTTCTCCAAACTGAAATACAGCGACAGCAGCCAGGATCATGTAAATAGTATGAAAACTGAAGTCTGATGCTGCTGGTTTGCAGGTTTGTATTAAAGAGTTTTAATGGTTTTAGTGTTTGCAGATGTTTGAAGACAGACATACAGAGAAAGTTGGAGCCTTGATAAGAAAACAGCTGAAATATGTGATAAAATACAAAAAATACATCAGAGTCTCAAGTGTCAGTGAGTGAAGATCAATGAGATCAGCAGACCTGAGTGTCTTCTTTTAGTAACAGAGAAGAGAGAAAATCGACACTGACAGTCCTCTTTTTAATTTTAAAATGGAAACTGCGTCACTATTTTTCACTCATAATACAGTTTTTTAATACTTTATTAATACAGATTGTTGTTCTTTGGCCCTTTTATGAACAAGTGTACTCTTGTAGTGTTTAATTTTTTAGGTTTTTCAATAATATTTCCTAGGAGCAGTATAATGTAATGACAAAAAATAATTTACTAATAAAAAGAAAATATTTAATTAAAAAAAAGAAAATGAAATTTATTTTATGAAAATAAAAAAATGAAAATAATAATAATAAAATGAATATAATATGAAATTAAACAAACAATATCTAATATGAAGAGAACAACAGAATACTGCTTGGCCTCCACCAGCCTCTAAATACGTGTACTGTAGGTTTTTGTACAGCTGCTCAACCAACTCCAGTCACTGTGAGTCTCGAGCACAATAATAAACAGCAGAGTCTTCAGTCTTCAGACTGTTCATCTGCAGATACAGCCTGCTGTCTGCTGTTTTCTCTGGAGATGGTAAACCGGCCTTGAACTGACTGAGAGTAGTATTTACTGGTTACCACTGCTGAATATAGGCAATCCACTCCAGTCCTTTTCCAGGAGCCTGTCTGACCCAGGCCATCCAGTAGCCACCAAAGTCAAATCCAGAGGCTGTACAGGTCAATCTGTGGGACTCTCCAGGCCTTTTAACCACTGGTTCAGATTCTGTCAGAGTCTGACCATCAACACCTGTCAAGAGAAAAAAACAGCACTGAGTGAAATAAGCTGGTGACACAAATAAAAGCTTTGTCAGATTAAGATGAGTGTAAATGTTGACCTGCCCAGCAGATAGTTAAAAGCAGCAGTCCTGTCCTATAGTCCATCATGTTAAACTGTGTGTCCACTGTTCTCTGTCATCCTCTCTGCAGTCAGATAAGTAGAGGTGGAAGACATCTGAGCTTTGCATTGACTCCTCCTCACAGGGAGGAGAAAACTGGACTGTGTTTGGATCTCAGTTATTGCTAAAAGTAGAGAATGATTTCAATTCATGTAAATATTCAGGACTGATACAATAATTCAGAAAGGAAACATCAGTCCAGGTCAATTTCCAAACCTTCACAACAAACCTCCTACACTTTAACTGTTTTGTTAAAACAGTTTTGTCTGTTTATGATTTAAAGGGTTCATTTGTAGAAACAGATACAAATCAATTGGTCCTGGTTCATTAACTTTTAAGAATTGTAACTGTTTCGTCTTCTTTCTTCTTTTGATAACTGAAATACAGAATAAGAGGATGCTTCACATCTGCCTCACACAATAACAGATGGGAATATTATTAACCAGTGCATAGTTGTAGAAAAGCACATGTTGGTAAAACCATAAAAAAGAAGAAGTCACAAACCACAACCTCAGCTGGTGCTTTCACATTGTGTTTTTTCTCTGTATGTGTCGTTATGATGCCTCCCTGGTTCGTCATTATACTTTTGATCTTCTACTGTCCCCTGTTGGTGATTGTAAAAATAACATGTTTGAGGTTTCTGTAAAGCTTTAAAGGTGCAGTTGGCAGCATTGAGCAGAGTCCTCTCTCTGCCTGAACATTTGAACCAGTACAGCTTTAAGGCTCCTCACCCTCCCTCTCCGCTGCCCCCCCACAGTCCTTCCCTCCCCACACAGGTCGAATGTTTTCAGGTGAAAACACACACAGAGGATACACAGATAGGAAACATGAGTTAAACTCTGTCAGAGAGATATAACAGACTTTACAATAACTTCTGACCATACGTTAGCTAGATGTTTGGTGCTCAGTTCATTAAACAGTCGAACTTTGTGATAACGTGACGTGTTTCTGCACAGTCAGCTTCTTTACATGCTAACTTTGTTAGCACTGTTAGCTTTTAGCTCGTTATTTCAGTAACCGAGACGGAGAGACAGTAAATTAACAGCTTATTTACGTTTGTGTCTTTGCACATTGTGTGACATTTCTGTCCATATCTGTTGTTACGGGCGACAGTTTAGAGACAGAGAGCCTGACGACGACTTCGCCCGCAGCTCCGGAGGGGGGAGACGACGACGATGGAGCCGAGCAGAGGAGAGAGGAGGCCGCGACGTCTGACAGAGAAGGCCGGCAGAGAGAGAGTCCGCTGGGCCAAACACCGGAGGAGCTCGGCGTGCTGAGGACGTCTGTAAACTGTCTGAGTGCTGTGCTGTGCATCGATTTATTATATAGCTTCAAAAATGTGTATTTTAACATATTCAAGTAACGTAATTATTTATTATCCAATAAAGTGTGTTTTCTACAATGATTTGAGTCTAAATGCATTAATGTTAAAACATTAAACTGTATTACTTGAAATATCTTTGGACCAAATTTAAACACTATAACCTTCATTTGGAACAATTCAAACCAAAGGGTCAACACTAGACATGAATGTCTCAAAAATAATGTCTTATGACTTAATAACTAAAATTAATAACACTTCAGAAATATTAACAAGCTTTATTTTGCATAGGAATGACAGAAAAGGTAAGTTACTGTAGATTAAAAATGAAAGTTGTTTATGGTCAACATAAACTCTGATTTGTGATGAAGACAGGATTCTTGATTATTCAAAGTGCAGTAACAAGCCTCTGTCAGACCTGAGGAGAGAATAAAGAAATGAATATGTGATCAGACAGTTTCATTTATAATGAGGACACGTTAGAGGGACACATTTGTTTTAAAATAATCCAAATTAAAATCCCTGAATATAATAATAATAAAAGTAACAAGTAAAAAATGAAATTATTCATGAAAAATAAACACTATTAACTTGTCTGTTCAACACAACACTGACCTTGGATCAACCACATAATAGAGGTGTGAATCTTCACTGGCAGTTCAAGAATTTCATCATCAAACACAAAAATGCAGGTTTACACTGACATTTGAAGAAGCTGCAGCAGCAGAAACTGAAAAAAGCCAACATCTGGACAGGATGCTGTGATTTTTGTGGCTTTTAAATAAACCTAAACTAAAAAGGATTGGGTAGATTGGAGTGTTGCAGGGGCTTTTGGTTTTAATTAAAACTCCTGCAGCCAACAAACCCTCAATAGTGGGCTTGATGCCTTCTACAGCCTGTTGCTTCAGTGGATATTGCTTTTTGTAGGGTAGGCTGATATTAGGTTTTAGCTTGATCCGAACGGGCTGTGCAGATTTCACTAATCCTATGTCTGTCTTGTGTTGTGACCATACTTGCGTTGGTACTTGTTTTAATAAATTTATGTGTTCTGCTGTGAGTGGTAGTTGTTTAGGGGTGTCATTAGATACTAAAACTTTCCTTGCCTGTCCCTCATCAGTGGTGCTAAGAGATATTCTGATGTACTGTTTATCAGGGGAAACATGCAAGTGTTTGTTCATGGTTTGCTGCCATTCAGGGATCTGCAGCACGTCTTTCATCATTGGTCCTAGATCTGTGGGATTCATAACCTTTAGCTATTAACAGAGTTATGTGAGGAGTAGATTTTGGGACTGAGAACCATTGTTGCAGTTCCAGGTGGGAGTTGCACAGCTGCTGCAACTCCCTGTGGACCAGTGTATATGTCTCGAGCCTTCAGGTAATAGCGTTTGTTGTTGATCATTTCCTGCCAGCATTCATCATAGTCCACATGTTCCTGTTGACCATCATACATGAGGGTGCAATGCAGGGGTAACTTTGGTTCTTGTGCTTCATGGAACTTGGCTTTGTGCCCAAATTTTCCATTGGGTTCCATTCTTGCTGTAAGTTAGAGTTTTGCATCCACTGGATCCAATATACAGCTGCATTTTTCAATGGCACTGTGTCATTTGTCACTAGGGATGGCATCATGGTAGTGGAAGATTGTGAGGGATCTGCAGGCAGATCTAGCCAAATTCCATCTGGAGTACACATGACACTGCTTTTAGAGAACATAGAATGTCTCTCCCTAATAGATTAATTGGCATCTGGTCAGAAAAAAGAAGTGGTGCGATAACAGTTTTTCCTGCTATCAGCATGGGGACCGGTTGAGTGAGGGGAACAATTTGAGTTTTCCCAGAGAAACCTATAGTTTTTATTGATGAGCCAGAAAGGGGAAGATGGGAGTCAGAACTTTTTATAAACGAATAAGTGGCTCCCGTGTCTACCATAAAGTCATGATCTTGACCTTGTATAGTAACAGTCACTGTGGGTTCATCATGTGGTTGTGATGAAATTGCTGGTGCCATTACATCCCCCTCAGGCTTTCTCTGGGCTCCCCTAAGGCCAATTTCTAGCAGGTCCTGTCCACGGATTGTCTGGGCAGTCTTTTCGCTGATGGCCTTGTTGGCCACATCCCCAGCATACATCTTCTGTCATTTGGACTTGCATTCAGGTGGGGTGTGGATTGAGAACGGT
>CM041547.1:15551109-15582577 GCA_023238725.1 Scortum barcoo
TAAAAAAATGTCATAAAGTTGGTCAGAAAAATAACATATTTTGGAAAATGCCTCCACTGTGAAAATGTTGAATTATTAAGATTATATACCAAAATGAACAATGTTTTTTATTCATTTCACTTTTTCATTGCTAAATTTGTCATGTTGCCTTTAACAGTGAACTGGTGTTGAAATCATTTGTGGTCTGAGGGCTCCTCCTCTGGTGGCTTCATGTTACAAGTGTTCAGGCACTGAGGGGTTTTTGTTCAGGTCTACTGACTCTTTGTGTTATTGTGTCTCTCTGGCACAGTAATACACATCAGAGTCTTCAGGCTGCACATTCTGTCCGTTTAGAGTCACTGTGTTGCTGGAAGAGTCTAAGTCGATACTGAACTTGTTCTTCAGTGAATCTTTATAGTGTGAGGCTACCAGTATATTTCATTCCAATCCACTTCCAGTCCTTTCCCTGCAGGCTGTCTGATCCAAGCTGTCCAGTAGCCACTAAGAGAATAAGAGACCTGACAGGTGATGGTCAGACGTTGACCTGGCTGCACAGTCACAGAGGCTGGCTGTGTCAACTGTTCACACTTCACACCTGTTGAAAAAAGAAAATGTTTTGTCACAAATGATCAAGTTCTGTTACAAAAGAAGAAGTGTTGACTTTGACAAATCCAGAGAGACTCACAGGATCCAGCTGCCAACAGCAGCAGCAGAGCTACAGAAAACATGGTTTATGTTGAAAGTGACGTGCTGTGAAACTCCACTGACAGCCTGATGGGAAGTTTTTATAGCTGAGTAACAAGGAAGCTCACTGAGTTTGCATACAATCAAACACATGAAGCATCAATGTTGGTCTAACAGGAACAAATAGAAGAGTCTGTTCAGTGTTTTTATATCTGCAGAGTGAAAACATGCCTGCAAACCTCCTCTGTTAAATGAATAATCATAGAAATAAGTACAATAACTATAAAATTGTAATTGTTGTAAAATTGTAAACTATTGTAACTCAATATTATATATTATGCATCTTTTAAATAAAGTATTTGAACATTTTTAATATTAGAAATGCTTTTTGTTATCTTTATAACCATGTAAAACTTTAACTACAAAATCAGCATCATTGTAGGATTTATGTATTTCATAAGCTGGAGCCTAAATGTTTCTTTACCATTTTCAGGACTAAATCCCAGTTTATCTTAAAAAATGTAGGAATAAATCATAATTAAACAACAATCTTAATGCAATGGATTACAGAAATCATCAAAAATGTAGCACACTAGTTACTTTAAATGTTGCCATTTTGCACAATAAAGGTGAAAAACAAATGATCTTTTTAGCAAACACATAAACTTCATTAAACATGTTAAAATGTATAAAAATAGGTGATATAATAACTGGCATCAATTAATGTTGTTATAAATTTGATAAGTATAAATTAATTCATTTGGTATATTTGTTTTTTTTTGTCCTTTTGTCAAACCATTAGTAAACATGAGGTGTCAACAAAGACACACACCATGTTTTGTATTTGTTCTTATGTATAAAATGCTGCAGCATCAACACAAGAGATGATTAATCTGATGGGGTGAAAGATCCAAAACTCTGAATGAGGGCATATTTTAAGAACAAACTTATATGAAGTGTTTTTACAGCACTTTCCTTCAGTGACTGTCACAGTGACATCTGCAGTGGTTTGTGTACAGCTCTGTGGCTTCCTGTATCACTGTGGCCTTCGAGCACAATAATAAACAGCAGAGTCTTCAGTCTTCAGACTGTTCATCTGCAGATACAGCAGCTGTCTGCTGTTTTCTCTGGAGATGGTAAACCGGCCTTTAACTGACTGAGAGTAGTAGATGTAGCTACTGCTACTGCTGATGTAAGCGATCCACTCCAGTCCTTTTCCAGGAGCCTGTCTGACCCAGGCCATAGCGTAGCTAGCACCAAAGTTAAATTCAGAGGCTGTACAGGTCAATCTGTGGGACTCTCCAGGCCTTTTAACCACTGGTTCAGATTCTGTCAGAGTCTGACCATCAACACCTGTCAAGAGAAAAAAACAGCACTGAGTGAAATAAGCTGGTGACACAAATAAAAGCTGTGTCAGATTAAGATGAGTGTAAATGTTGACCTGCCCAGCAGATAGTTAAAAGCAGCAGTCCTGTCCTATAGTCCATCATGTTAAACTGTGTGTCCACTGTTCTCTGTCATCCTCTCTGCAGTCAGATAAGTAGAGGTGGAAGACATCTGAGCTTTGCATTGACTCCTCCTCACAGGGAGGAGAAAACTGGACTGTGTTTGGATCTCAGTTATTGGTAAAAGTAGAGAATGATTTAATTCATGTAAATATTCAGGACTGATATAATAATTCAGAAAGGAAACATCCATCCAGGCCAATTTCTAAACCTTCACAACAAACCTCCTACACTTTAATTGTTTTGTTGAAAAAGTTTTGTCTGTTTACGATTTGAAGGGTTCATTTGTAGAAACAGATACGAATCAATTGGTCCTGGTTAATGAACTTTAAGAATTGTAACTGTTTACTGTTTTCTCTTTTTTTATTCGTTTTGTTTGATTTGTGTCCATTTTGATCATTATTTGACTTTTACAATTTCTTCTTTTCAGAATAAAAGGATGCTTCACATCTGCCTCACACAATAACAGATGGGAATATTATTAACCAGTGCATAGTTGTAGAAAAGCACATGTTGGTAAAACCATAAAAAAGAAGAAGTCACAAACCACAACCTCAGCTGGTGCTTTCACATTGTGTTTTTTCTCTGTATGTGTCATTATGATGCCTCCCTGGTTCGTCATTATACTTTTGATCTTCTACTGTCCCCTGTTGGTGATTGTAAAAATAACATGTTTGAGGTTTTTGTAAAGCTGCTGTCTGCTGTCGCTTACTTAGATGAGTGTTGTGTTTCTTGCGCAGTAACCTGTCCATAATCTGTCTACATTACATTTTACTGATTTTTCATGACTGTACACCTGCTTACCACAGTATTATTGCTTCATTTTTTTGTACTATGATTTATTGATTAAATTATATTCCATTCCTATATTTCAACACCTGCACTATTTCATGTGTTGTGTCTTAGGTTCTCAGTTTTACTGCATGATTTTCTTTTCATACATATTGTTTGAGCATTGTTGGAGGGGGACAATGAAATAACTTGAACTTGAAATAACAGAGAGGACTGAGGACAACTAGAGGACATCTGCTGCTCAATACAAAACACTCATTCTGAGGATATTTGTGATGTTTTCAAATCTTAGCAGCTACTTGTCACATATAGAAATGTGAGATCCAGCAGCTTATCTGAGATGGAGAACCACTTTTTTGACAAACTAAAGGGGGACAGTGACGACTTTGTCAGCTAACTAGATATTTCCATTGTGTTTGGCCTTGGGTCCCCATTTAGCTGCCATCTCTTTAATCTATCTGATAGAGACCATTATTTTAATTTGTCAGATTCTGCTTCAAGTTTACTTTGTGGACATTAAAAGAAGACCACCAAAATCTGATAAATCCCATGCAGCTAAATTATGGAGAATAATTTCATCAAGTATGTAACAATATGTAAAATTTAATGAAGTAATGATAGTAATAATAACAACAATAACAATAATAATAATAATAATGCAATAATAATAATAATAATAATAATAACAATAATAATAATAATAATAATAATAATAATACAATAATAATAATAATAATAATAATAATAATAATAATAATAATAACAGTATAATAATAATAATAATAATAATAATAATAATAATAATAATAATAATAATAATAATAATAATAATAATAATAGCAATAATAATAACAGTAATAATAATAATAATAATAATAATAATAATAATAATAACTTTATTGCACATTTAAATCGATTCTAAGTGAACACAAACATTCTCTGGTTGCCATGGAATCCATATATATATATTGATGAGCTCACTCTGAACTTGAACACTCGACCTGACAGCTCACTGAGAAACCGTCAGCCAGCAGCTACACAAACCACCACAGGAGGAAAAACCACAGAGGACTGATCCACTTTACTTATTTTACTGCTTCAACATGGCGAAGGTAAGAATAGGAATCTTTAAATGAACTTTAAGGGCCTTTAAAGTGTTTTATTCGACGTTTTCTCATTTTATTTGGTATTTAGACGGTTAGCTAGCTAACGTTACAAAGTTCAGATTAATGCATTTAGTGTCGATAACTCTCAGATTTCAGTGTAAATGAAAAAACTTAACGACAAAACATACTAAAGTCATCGTTTAAAGCCTTTTAAAGTATTTACAAAGCATTTTATTCGACGCCTTTCACAAGTTTTTAAGCTAGAACATCAGAACTTGATCAATTTAGTGTGTTAGCTGAATAACCTTAGTGTAAATCATTAAATCATTGAAATTTGACATAAAGATAGAGAAATAAATTAATAAACTGCTCACATTTATTTCATTAGTTAATGTAAATTTATTTGATTTTTTTGTCATTTGTAGACTGTAAATAGACTGTATAATATCATATATTTAGAGAATATCTGCTTTGTAAAGAGGACCAAAGACAGTTGTTAAGATTTGAGCATTTTAAAGTCTCAAAGTCCTGAAGTTATTTCTGTCCATATTCTCTACTAAGCAAAGATTTGAATACATCATTTCCAGCTAAATCATATTTAATGTGGATTTGTGCAGAAGAGACAAATGCACCAGATAATGTACAGATCATTTGTATGGAAACAAGCCTTTTTTTTGAGTGTTAAAAATTAAAATCAGTCAGTGTCAGGAGATACACCTTTAATCTATGAGGTTCAAAATAATTTACAATCTATCGTATAATATTGTAACAAAGTAAAATATAATATATATAAAGTACTATGAAATATTCTTCAAATGAAATGACTTCATTTTTAGTTTCTGCTCTGTCCTGCCTTGTTGATTTGTTCAGTTTGACACACAGATTTATCCAACTCTGCTGCACCAGTCTGAAAGAAACTGAACTCAACAAGGGTGATTTAATTCCTTTTCTTCTTCCCTCTCTTCAACTCTCCAACAGGAAAACAACAAGATGAAGAGGGAGCAGGAGGGCAGCCCTGGAGCCCTTCAGGAGCCTGCAGACAAAAAGCTGACTCAGAGAGGAGCTTCAGCTCCCAGCTGTCCACCTCTGGACTCCAGCGTGGAGGACCCCAGCGGAGGGGACCACAGACCAGCCATCAGTGGGTAAGTAGTCCGACCCAAACACTGTTGAAATGTACACACACTAAGAGCCGCCTTCTGGGGAGGCTGCCTACAGTAAAATGTCGAATTACAAGGCGTAAGTATTGAAAGTACAATTTACTGGAATTTAACAGTCTTATTGCTTGGTTGATGAAGCTTCCCTGAGCCTGCTGGTTCAGGGCTTGAATGCTGCAGGTACAGTCGGCCAGACGGCAGCAGGCAGAACAGGTCTGTGTCTGGGGTGATTGGGGTCTTTGATGATCCTGTTGGCCTTCTTCCTACACCGCTGGGTGTAGAGGTCCTCTATGGATGGCAGGTCCGTCCTGGTGATGTGCTGAACAGGCTTTCACCATCCCTCTGTAGAGCCTTATTGGTTGAGGGCGGTGCAGCTGCCAAACCAGGCGGTGTTGCAGCTCCCAAACATGTAGAGGAGGTGAAACACTGAAATGTGCTATTAAATTGTGCTTTTGCTCCTTTTTTCAGAACTACTTAAACCTTTCATTATCTGACATGTTTTTCAACATTACTATAGGTTTTGAGTAAGAAATATATGTTTAAATGCAAAAAAAACCCAAAATCGGAATTGAACTTTTCATGTTTTTTACTGAACAATTCATTGTTATAACACATGAACAAGGATTAGAACATTGTAAACTTCAAATTTAATTTTTTTACTGTTATCTATAAAAGTTTTTGAGTTCTGGGCTTGTGGTTTTCATTTTCTTCCTCATCTTTTTCCTCGGACTGTCCAGGTGTTTTTCTTACTTTGTGAAACTCTCTAAAACAGTTTCTTTCCAAGCTGCAGACACAGGCCCACATTACACTTCTCACACCTCCAGGGAGTGCTTCTTTTGCACAGCTTGCCCTGTTTTTTCCTCATGCTGGCCCTCTGTCCTTTCTCCTGCCCGTTGCTGCTTGTTGGAACAGGGAAGTGGTCATTGGCTGGTGCTCTCCTCGGGTGTGTCTTTCAGTGGGACTCCTAGGAGCTGTGCTGTCTCTCTTGGAAGTTCTGGCGACTCGTGATTCTGCAGCTGTGTGGTACATAGTTCTTTGTGGATTATAAAACTGTTTGTCACAGCAATGTCCAGCAAATGGATCCACCTGATCCACCGAATGGAACCTCTCTGTGACGTTTTGCGCATTTTCTACAGTGGATGAAACACCGACTCTTCCCTGCCTGTATGTCCCACATGCCCCAAATCCCTGCTGGCCCAAGTGTCAGAAGACGGAGTGGACTTGTGTAAAAGTTGTCACAATATATGATGTAGCCAGACCACAGGAAGTCCTTGTTGACCAGCGATGTCACCACATTATAGGAGAACCCCTTCCCAGATGCAATCCTTCACTTCCCTGTGTACAACCTGAAGTCAACAATGTAGTCATATTACATCAGCAAGTACAAAAAACTTTATCCCCCACTTGGTGGGCTTGGCTTTCATGTACTGCTTGACGGCTAATCTGGCTTTTGTTACAACCATCCTTTCATCCACTGAAATGTGCTGCTTTGGATGGTAGGCAGTCATGCAGCGGTGCCTCATTATTTCCAGTAGAGGTCTAACCCGGTGGAGACAGTCATGTCTTCTGTGCCCTTTTGTCCTTCAATTTTGGCATCTTCCAATGGATCACTTATGTGCAAGTTCCTGGAAATGGCAAGAAAACGGTCTCTGGGCATAACAATGGCAGGAAATCTCACCTCAAAAATAGTCTTTTTTTCTCCAGAAGTGTGACACCTTCGCTAAGTCCATTGTTGCCATGTACAGCAACAGCCCCAGGTAACTTCTGCATTTCCTCCATGGTGACTTCACTCCATTTGAATTTCTTCCCTTTCTCCAGGTTTCTTGCTGCATTTTTGTTTGTTATTTGCACACAAGACTTTGTGCACTTCTGCATAAAAAAAAGTGGGCAAAATTTCCTGTGGTGATGGATTTCCAAAATTTAGAGGATGTTGAACTCCAGGATCTCGTTTGGGGACAAATCTTGGTGCTCATGGACATACAGGATCAGGGTCTGCCTTAGTTTGGTATCTGAGCAATTTGGCAAACAGCTTTGGATATTTTTACCAGCGTCCCCTCTGCCCCGACCACGGCACAGAGTACGACCCCGGCCCTGATGGTGACTGGGAGAGCTCTCTGGTATAGCAGAACCTTTAGTGAATGGATAAAGACACAAAAAATAAGCTATAATCAGATACATTTGTTCATTGCAAAGGAATAACTTGTGCCAGATGTTGCTCAAAAAATATATAAAATATAAAGAAAATACAATACAACACAATACAAAATATAAACCACATAAAAATAAATAAAACACCAAGACTTTGTACAATAATATAATGATATATAATAGTAATACAAAAGTAAGGTAAACTTAGTAAAGAAATAAGTAAACTGAGATAGAAAGTAAAAAGTACAAGTTTAAAATCATAAATATAGAAAATTAGTTGACAAAATACCTTCTCACAGTGTTTTCTCTTCATATCATCTCTATCTGACCTTTACTGAGTCCTTTTGAGCAGGAAAAATAAATTCAGGTTTCTCTGAGAGACGGATAAGTCTTGAGGTGTCTCTTGGAAATGTTCCACTCAGATCTATTTTTATTCTGTTAGAAGCTGGAGGCCAGTGTTAGATGGCTTGTTAAATGAGTGTCTTTTCATATCAATACATTATATTCTGAATAACAGGAAGCATATTATTGGTGACCAGTGATGTAGTAATCTCATATATGTACTTACATGGCAGCAGTAATAGTACAAGTTACAGCCTCCTTTGGAGTAATAGCAGAAGTAGTAGCAGTAAAATGTTACAGAGGAGATTTTCCTCTCGACTTGTCTCTGTAGATAAGCCTGTGTCATCTCTCCTGCTTTATTCTCTGTTTGGCTTGGTTTGCTCGGTCTCTTTTCTCCCCTCCCCTTTCAGGAAGACGTCTTCAGTGAGACGAGGTTCAGCTGGACTTCTGGGCTGTAAAACCATTAAAGATGATCCAAATGTCTTTTGGCTCGTCAGTAAGGTTTAGTCAGTAAAGTCCCTGCAATAAGTAAATCATTGCACCAATCACAAATGTAAATCAATCACCAGTCATAGTGTCTCTCACTGTGTTGTTAATGAATAAACTTTTAAATGTTCATGTATGGTCTTGGAATTAAAACACACCTGTCTTTATAGACCTTTTTGTGTTAGTACAAATTTTGATGTTTTTTTGTGTGCAGAGATTAGATGGAGGGAGAATAACTGTGGTTAAATGTGATATACAAAAGTACTGGACTTAAGCCATCATCACTCATGCATGTGTTTGTTGTTGAATAAAGGCTGAATAAAGTATTGTCTCTTGTAGCTGTTTCGTTACAGCACAGTGGTTTTATACATGAAAAAAACTTTTCTTGGTCTCACTTACAGTCTTAGACTAAATTTATTTGTTTTTATTATTATTATTATTATTTTTGTTTTTTTTTTGTTTATATATTCACTGTCACCCACTTTGCTCACTTTTAAAAACACCTCTAAATTTTAAAAGAATGTTTAAAGTTTTCTTCACTGTGTCTATGTCTTTGTGTCTGTGTCCTTTGGATGTAGCAGTTCTTAGTGTTTTACCAATTAAATGCAGCTTAAAAGAGGACAATTCCTACAAAACATAAACTGTCTAAATTGAAATAAACTGTTTCTCTCCCCAGAAAGGAATATTTGTAAAACCATGTGAAAGTCCTTCAACAACAAAGATAGAGCTGATGAATTGTGACTAAACAAATCTTATGAAATGTTTAATTTCCTCTGTTTTACAGAGTACATTAGGAAAATATTACCAATACTGTCAAAAGAATCTGTATCATATTTTAAACTAATAAAGTTAATTTTGAAAAGTGTTGACTTAGTGCCATTGGTGTATTTTTAACACGTTAGGGTGAACACAGCCCTAAAAATCTGTGGAAGCTTTTAAAATGAAGAACAAACACAATAAAACCTTCAAACCTACAGCCAACAGCCAGTTAGCTTAATTTGGCATAAAACCTGAAAACTGAACATTGGACAGAGCCAGACGAGCAGTTTCCTGTTTCCTTGTCTTTATGCTGGTCTAAGATAACCAGCTGCTGCCTGTAGCTTTATGTAAATCCCACAGATGAGGTGAGCATGGTATACAAGTTTATCAGACACAAAAGGAATATCCATCCATCTTCAACCGCTTGATCCGGGACCGGGTCGCGGAGGCAGCAGTCCAAGCAGAGATGCCCAGACTTCCCTCACCCCAGACACTTCCTCCAGCTCTTCCAAGGGGGGACCCCGAGGCGTTCCCAGGCCAGCCGAGAGGCATAGTCTCTCCAGCGTGTCATGGGGCTTCCCCGAGGCCTCCTCCCGGTGGGACATGCCTGGAACACCTCCCTAGGGAGGTGTCCAGGGGGCATCCGAAACAGATGCCCAAGCCACCTCAGCTGACTCCTCCCAATGTGAAGGAGCAGCGGCTCAACTCCGAGCTCCTCCCGAGTGACCAAAGCTTCTCACCCTATCTCTAAGGGAGCGCCCAGCCACCCTGCAGAGGAAACTCATTTCGGCCGCTTGTATCCGCGATCTTGTCCTTTCGGTCATTACCCAAAGTTCATGACCATAGGTGAGGGTGGGAACGTAGATTGACCGGTAAATCGAGAGCTTCGCCTTTCGACTCAGCTCCTTCTTCACCACGACGGTCCGGTACACCGAACCGCATAACTGCAGGACGCTGCACCAATCCGCCTGTCAATCTCACGCTCCATCTTTCCCTCACTCGTGAACAAGACCCCGAGATACTTGAACTCCTCCACTTGAGGCAGGACCTCTCCACCCACCCGGAGAGGGCACGCCACCCTTTTCCGGTCGAGAACCATGGCCTCAGGATTTGGAGGTGCTGATTCTCATCCCAGCCGCTTCACACTCGGCTGCAAAACCGCTCCAGTACATGCTGAAGGTCCTGGCCTTGGATGAAGCCATCAGGACAACATCATCCGCAAAAAGCAGAGATGAAATCCTGTGGTTCCCAAACCGGACTCCCTCCGGCCCCTGGCTACGCCTAGAAATCCTGTCCATAAAGATTATGAACAGGACCGGTGACAAAGGGCAACCCTGCCGGAGTCCAACATGCACTGGGAACAGGTCTGACTTACTGCCGGCAATGCGAACCAAGCTCCTGCTCCGGTCGTACAGAGACCGAACAGCCCTTAGCAAAGGCCCCCAGACCCCATACTCGTGGAGCACCCCCACAGAATACCACGAGGGACACGGTCGAATGCCTTCTCCAGATCCACAAAGCACATGTGGACTGGTTGGGCAAACTCCCATAAACCCTCTTGCACCCTGTGGAGGGTATAGAGCTGGTCCAGTGTTCCACGACCAGGACGAAAACCGCATTGTTCCTCCTGAATCCGAGGGTCGACTATCGGACCGAATTCTCCTCTCCAGTACCCTGGCATGTAGACCTTCCCGGGAGGCTGAGAAGTGTGATGTCAGCCAAGACAGCCCCACAACATCCAGAGACTTGAGGTACTCAGGGCGGATCTCATCCACCCCCGGCGCCTTGCCACTGCGGAGCTTATGAACTACCTCAGTGACTTTGGCTTGGGTGATGGACG
Source organism: Scortum barcoo (assembly GCA_023238725.1). Classification (NCBI taxonomy): domain Eukaryota; kingdom Metazoa; phylum Chordata; class Actinopteri; order Centrarchiformes; family Terapontidae; genus Scortum; species Scortum barcoo. Next base: position 15,561,905 of record CM041547.1, read on the forward strand.
AGTTCCACCTCAGAGACCCCAGCCTCTGCTTCCTCATTGGAAGGCAAGTCGGTGGGATTGAGGAGATCCTCGAAGTATTTCTTCCACCGTCCGACAATGTCCCCAGTCGAGGTCAACAGCTCCCCACCTGCACTGTAAACAGTGGTACTGCTTCCCCCTTCTGAGGCGCCAGGACGGTTTGCCAGAATCTCTTCGAGGCCGACCGATAGTCCTCCTCCATGGCCTCACCGAACTCCTCCCAGACCCGAGTTTTTGCCTCCAGGACCGCCCAGGGCTGCGGCTTGCTTGGCCTGCCGGTACCTGTCAACTGCAACTGCGCCAGGAGTCCCACAGGCCAACATGGTCCGATAGGACTCCTTCTTCAGTCCTGACGGCATCCCTTACTTCCGGTGTCCACCACCGGGTTCAGGGGTTGCCGCCACGACAGGCACCAGAGACCTTGCGTCCACAACTTCAAACTGCCGCGTCGACAATGGAGGCAGAGAACATGGTCCACTCGGACTCAATGTCCCCAGCCTCCCTCGGAATCTGTGAGAAGCTCTTCCGGAGGTGGGAGTTGAAGACCTCCCTGACAGAGGGCTCGGCCAGACGTTCCCAACAGACCCTCACAATACGTTTGGGTCTGCCAGGTCTGTCCAACTTCCTCCTCTGCCAGCGGATCCAACTCACCACCAGGTGGTGATCAGGTTGACAGCTCAGCCCCTCTCTTTACCCGAGTGTCCAAGACATACGGCCGGAGATCAGATGAAACGACAACAAAGTCGATCATCGACCTCCGGCCTAGGGTGTCCTGGTGCCACGTGTACTGATGGACACCCTTATGCTTTCGAACATGGTGTTCGTTATGGACAAACTGTGACTAGCACAGAAGTCCGATAACAGAACACAGCTCGGGTTCAGATCGGGAGGCCATTCCTCCCGATCACGCCCCTCCAGGTATCACTGTTGCATTGCCCACGTGAGAGTTGAAGTCCCCCAGTAGAGAGTACAGAGTAGGAGTCCCCAGTCGGAGCACTATCAAGTACCCCTCCCAGGGACTCCAAGAAGGCCGGTACTCTGTACTGCTGTTCGGCCCGTAGGCACAAACAACAGCAAGAGACCTATTCCCCAACCCGAAGGTGCAGGGAAGCGACCCTCTCTATCGTTCACCGGGGTGAACTCCAACACATGGGGAGCTATAAGCAAGCCCACACCAGCTCGCCGCCGCTCACCCTGGGCAACTCCAGAGTAGTGGAGGGTCCAGCCCCTCTCAAGGAGCTGGGTTCCAGAGCCCAAGCTATGCGTGGAGGTGAGCCCGACTATCTCTAGCCGGTACCTCTCAACCTCCCGCACGAGCTCAGGCCTCCTTCCCCCCCAGCGAGGTGACATTCCATGTCCCTATTGCCAGAGTTTTGGTCCAGGGATTGGGTCACGACTGCTACCCAAACCACATTGCACCGGCCCCTCATGGACCTTCCTGCGGGTGGTGAGCCTACTGGAAGGCGGGCCCACGTCGCCATTTCGGGCTGAGCCCGGCCGGGTCCCGTGGGCAAAGACCCGGCCACCAGGCGCTACCAGCGCTCGCCTGCGAGCCCCAACCCCAGGCCTGGCTCCAGGGTGGGGCCCCGGTAACGCCAATCCGGGCGGCGACGTAACGGTCCTTGATGTTCTTCTGTTCATGATGGGCTTGTGAAACCGGCTCTTAGTCTGGCCCGTCACCTAGGACCTGTTTTGCCATGGGAGACCCTACCAAGGGCCTAATGCCCCTGACAACATAGCTCCTAGGATCATTCGGGCACACAAACCCCTCCACCACAGTAAGGTGGTGGTTCAAGGAGGGGAGAAGGAATATGGATACACTTATTTCCCAAAATGTTTAACAATTTCCCAACTGTTTAAGAAAATGCCATTTTTGATACCTGATGTCACTGCAGCTTTAAATGGAGAGCTCCCTTCAGGATTTGTCTGTCATGCTTCTGATTTGCAAAATTTGAGTCACTATATTTTCACTTGGACTTTCAACGTCAGGAATTCAAACCACATTAATTGTGACAGATGGTTTCAAAGTAAAAGTCATCGCTATTCATAGTAGTATTTCCGTTACAACATGAGGTGTTACTTGTGGTTAGAAGTTGCAAAATTGAAACAGTAATGTTTATGTCACTCTATTAGGCATTTCTTTGCTCATATATATGTGGTTAAATCAGTGATTTTTACATGTTTTTAATTTCTCATTGACTTTGACATACAATTACTGAAGATCAATAGAAATGAATACTTTAATGGAAGCTGATTAGAGGAAATTTGTTAATGAAAATAATAATAAAATAAATGTTAAATAATAACAGCCATGGAGGATAAACAATACTGAGACTACTGAATGTTCCCCGTGGTGGTGACAAAAAGAGGAAGTAGTTTTTGTACGACTCTTCTGTTATTGTCTCTCACTGTGTCTCTCTGGCACAGTAATACACAGCAGAGTCTTCAGGCTGCAGATTCAGTCCTTTTATAGTCACTGTTCTAGCAGAAGTGTCTCTGCTGTAGCTGAACTTGTTCTTCAGAGCATCATTTTGATAAAAGCTGCCTCCACTTCCACCCCACTGGTGGAAAATCCAGTCCATTGGTTTTCCTTCACACTGTCTGATCCAACCTGTTGCATAGCTGCCATCAGTCAAAGAATAACCAGAGACCTGACAGGTGATGGTCAAAGACTGTCCAGGCTGCACAACCATTGAATCTGGCTGGATGAGATCAATACTGTTCACACCTGTGGAAACACAAATCAACATTATCTCCATCATTCATCTGACTATTGAGTGTTTCCAATGTGTTTATTAGTGTGAATCCACTGAAAGCTCCTCACAGGATCCCAGCTGCCAGCAGCAGTATCAGAGCTACAGAGAACATGTTGATGTTGAAGCTGAACTGATGTGAGCTCTTCTGTCCTCTCACTGACACACACACACTTCACTTCCTTATGAGGCGACACACAAGGAGACAATTTACATACTGATGACAGTGAATGGCCAAGCAGCGGGCCATCCCTCCTCCTACTCTAAGTCCTCTTGATGAGATGTGTACAGTATTTCAGAATAAAATCTTTTCTTGTATTTGTATTTTTTATACTTGAGCATAAAATCATTTCAGTTTAAAGGAGGATTCTTTACAATCACTAAAAATGCAAAAGGCCTGCTCATAAGATCATCATATTGGTGTTTTCTGCTCATCGTTGTGTTTAAATTGAGCACATCAGTGGTTCAGCTGGTTCTTAGAAATGTCTCTTCGTTTGATGGTGTATGACTGTGTTATTTGAAGGAAAACGTTCATTTGGAGAAAACATAACATTGTTTTGAATGCAGTCTTTGCTTTTGTAAGAGATTTGTGCAGTTTTGGGATTCATGTGTGAGTTTTTGTATTTGTGTTTTAACAAAATCAGCTCTTCTTGCTTTCAGAAAATGTGTAACTGTGGAAAAACTGTAAGTCTAAAATCATAGAAATACAAACTCACATCAATTATTATCAATGATCAACCTAAAATCCAATTATTGGTTGCATCTTCCAAAATCAGAGTTAAAGCAGGGAGGCCAAAAGTGTTCACTGTTAAATCAATAATCATACAAATAACTAAAACATAATATACCATAAAATTGTAACCTATTGTAACTCTAGAATATACTATATATTATGTAATTAAGGCAGTTTTATATGATTTATCATTTCATTTATTTAAATGCTTTTAAGATTACAAATGCTTTTTGTTAACTTTAACTACAAAACTTTTAAAAACATTTATATGAAGTGGTTTTTCAGCACTAACAGTTACAAAATTAAACTGAGATTAAAAATTGATCCACTCACTCAAAACTTGTAAAACATTTTAAAACACTAATTTCAGTATTTTGCCCAATATTTGCTTATTAACAAGCATTTGGTGCCTGATTTCAAGCACACAGCTTGTCACCAACAGACAGTGTAATAAGATATGATCAGATTCTTACATTAAAGCTAAAGTTGGTAAGATTAAGTGCGCTTATTTTGAAAAATAAATCAAGTATACATTGCAGCTCCGTTCCCGTCTCTCTCAATGTGCACAAGTTCGCCACTTTCAGAGTCACTAAGTGCAATTATACAAGAAATTTCTAAATCATTTGATAATGAATTGTCAATCAGCCTCTCTCCACAGATTTGCTCGGTCTAATTCTCTCTTTTTAACTCACTTTTCTTCTGTGCTTTTCTTCTGTTTATTTAAACTGTTGTTTTCTCTTTGCTTGGTTGTTTAGGTGGGATGAACTGTAAGTATGTTGGTGGTTTCCTCACTGCTATTACTTTCATGTATGTCCCATGTGAGGCCATGACTGTGATCAGCATTAAAACAGTTGGTCTTTGTCTGCCCTCTAGAGTTTCAAAGGAGGAACTGCATCTGTTATTTATTTCAACATCAGCTAATGTAACTCACTTGTTAATCCATAAAATAAAGATATGACTGTATTTTAATTGATAATTAAAGACAGACCTTTTATAATTCAATCAAAGAAAAACAAAAAAAGTCAGTACATTGAAATGTTGCTCTTCTGTTTTTGCTGTTTACAACAAATTTCCAAATCCCATTCAAACTTTTCAAAATATTCAACTTTGTTTCAAGTAAAGTTTTCAACTAGAGTTGGTGCCATCATGAGCTAGAGTGGAGAGGAGCTGTGAAAAACAAGTTTTACTCTACATAGATCATTTTTACGTAATTTTACAGGAAAATTTGTGTGGCTGGCTTAAGACACCTCCAAGTTAGATCAGCACCAACCAACCTGCCCCATCTGCTCCCATTATAAATGAGACCTTAACCTGTGGAAGAAAGGAGAGTACTACTTTTTTAAACTGCTCTGGTGATCACATTTTTTAAAACCAACCACATAAAATCTTTACCACTGCGTTCATGAGAGTCTTGTGTCTCTGATGGTGTTGTCATTTAGACAATACAACTTGTGGTCTGGCCACAGGAGGCATGGAGTTCGAGAGGTGCGCCTCAGCTGAATCTCTGTGAAGTCAACTGTCAGAGGCAAGAGTGCATATAGTCACCATGGCAACCAGTGACTGAAGGTGAGAACACACAGCTGATTGAGACGAGCTCGTTAGAGAAGTTTGTGTGTTTCAAATTTCAAAACACTGAAGCCAAGCCAGAGGAAGTCCTTCCACTTTACAGGACAGAGTGACTGCTTCTCCAGCTCTGCTGACCACTGGCTCTAAGGAGGTGAGGGACTGGCCCTGAGCGGCTGAAAGAGACACAGAGTTTAGATGACGGGGAGCCAGCAGACGTCCAAAGCTCCTTTTCTCCTCCGCTGGACACCAACTTCACTCACCTGAAATGAGAGCCAAGAGGAGGACACTTTGTACAAGTGTCATGGTGGAAACCTGAGTGAGTCTGCAGCTGCAAAGGCTGTTATGAAGGATATATATTGTGCAGGCAGAATAGGGTGGGGACTGTGCATCAGTGTCAATTTGCATTTTAATAGTTGGATCCAGTAAAGACTGAATCTGTGTGAAAAGGAGGAGAGCTGCACTCTGAGAGAGACAGTGAGTTAAAAACAGACTAAGACACCAACTATAAAGATGTTGTTCAGGCGTTTCTCCTTTGTTGAGTGTGTCTGTCCAGTTTTTCACATGTGTACATTGAATGTAGATTTAATAATGTGTGGTGTGTAGTGAGAGAGAACTTCTCTCCAAATAAATGAACACATGAAGCTGCAGTCACTGCTGATCCAGCACTTCAAATGTTCAGTTTGTGTTGTGGTTGAAGCGAGCTCACAAAGGGTGTGAGTATAAACTGTAGTCCAGTCCAGGGAGTGTCCGTCAGTTAAGATTGAATGAAAACAACAGACATGAGAGTCTCCTTATAGTGACAGAGGAGAGAGAAACTTGACACTGACTGCCCTCTAGTGTTTCTATAAGGGCAGTCACAACATTATTTTGAACTCCAAATTAGATAATATATCAATTAATGTGGTTCAAATGTGTACATGTAGTATTTCTTTTTATTTAATACTTTGTCAATGATGTTGTCATAAGGAAGTGATCATTTCAGTGTGATATTTTTATTTATGTGTAAAAAGGTAAAGTGAGTAGGATTTTTCTGAAAAAGAAAAAACAAAACAAAACAAAAATAATCACTCTCATTATGAGAAATGTGTCAGAGATTAAATAAAAATATAAATTTTTTTTCAGGATCTACCAGCCCATTAACAATGAGTCCTGTAGGTTTGTTCTGTTCATCTGCAGATACAGCTGCTGTCTGCTGTCGTCTCTGGAGATGGTAAACCGGCCTTTAACTGACTGAGAGTAGTATTTGTAGCTACCACCATTACTAATAGCGGCAACCCACTCCAGTCCTTTTCCAGGAGCCTGTCAGATCCAGCCCATATAGTAGCCACTGAAGTCAAATCCAGAGGCTGTACAGGACAATCTGTGGGACTCTCCAGGCCTTTTAACCACTGGTTCAGATTCTGTCAGAGTCTGACCATCAACACCTGTCAAGAGAAAAAAAACAGCACTGAGTGAAATAAGCTGGTGACACAAATAAAAGCTTTGTCAGATTAAGATGAGTGTAAATGTTGACCTGCCCAGCAGATAGTTAAAAGCAGCAGTCCTGTCCTATAGTCCATCATGTTAAACTGTGTGTCCACTGTTCTCTGTCATCCTCTCTGCAGTCAGATAAGTAGAGGTGGAAGACATCTGAGCTTTGCATTGACTCCTCCTCACAGGGAGGAGAAAAATTTTTGTGGACTCGGTTAATTTAAAGTTTATCTGACTCTTTTTTTATTTACTTTGCATTATATATCTGAGTATTAACACACAACCGCATTTGGTACATTGTTTTCATAAAACTTCAAAATTGTATCTCAGTTCAGAAATTTGACACACTAATGAGATTTATTCAGATTATTTCAAATATGATTTATCATCATGATTCATTTACTCTCTACAGTTTTGTTCTGATCACCAACATCTAGTCAGACTTCTGAAAATTGTTTTATTGTCATCTTATCATGTTAGAATACCCACTAATGTTTTGAATCTTGAATTTTAATCAGGGATCTTTCACCTTTTTAATTATCTTCTGATCCAGCAAAAGCTCTGTGATCAAATTTGAGTGTTATTATTATAAAGTGTTATATCTGCAGAGTGAAACATGTCTGGAAATCTCCTCTACTTTACATATAATAGTTTTAATGTCATTAAACACATCTTTCTCTTTAATTTGTAAGATTGTTTTTGGTCATGAGGATGAGTTTTGAAGTTTTTCAACAGAGACATATATTTACAGTAGGGTTAGGGCTCAGCAGCATTTGATGGGCCATCCATGTACTGGATATATTATGCAGAAATGTAAAACACTCTCAGCACCACACCCAGCCTCAGATAGCTCGTCAGAATAACCCAGTTTGGAGGCATCAAGCTCCAGCAGGTCCTCACAGAGAGGGAGGAGAAAAAGTTGGTTGTGATGACTTACTATTTAGTGAAACTTTTGAGTCAGTGTTAAGGAGTTTTTTTCCTCCAAAGCAGTTGAATTGAAAGTTTATCTGACTTTTTTTTTTTTAATTGCATTAAATATCTGAGTATTAATACTACAACCACATTTGAAACATTATTTTCAGAAAAACCTCAAAATGTTTATTTGTCTTACTGATAAGGTTTATTAAAATTAATGTAAATGTAATGAACTTAAGAAAAAAATGTTTAACAATATAAATAATGTACAGTTTTCTTCTGATCACAAAGATTTAGTAGCATTTCTGAAAATTGTATTTTCATCATCTCATAAGTTTACAACATCCACTACACAGCAAGTTTCTGGAGTAAAATAATCTGCAGTTAAAGAAAAAAGTGTGAAATGGTTTGATTTTTGGAGTTTATTTTCTCAACTTTCTTTATTTTTTAACTTAAACTACATTTTGTGTTGGGAGTTACTGTTTGGCTGTGTAATATTTCAGTGTTCATTCACTGGGTGTTGAGGGGCTTGATTCAACACTTGTCCTGGTGTTCAACAATTCCTCTATTGCCGCGCCCAGCAGTCTTCACTTGGACTTCATCGTGAGGAAGTAAAAATTTTGCTTTTCAAATAATATTTTATGTTGTGAGGGATTTTTTGTCAGCATAGTATATTTGTATATTTTTGGTATGAGGACCTTTTAATAGCAGCTTTAGTTAATGACTGTCCCAAACTTGTTGAAGAACTCCAGGACTTCTCCCATTTTACTCCATAATTTCATGCATGAAATTAACATTACTGCTCCATAATTTGTAGGTTAATGTTATCTTATAGTGTTTAAGTTATAGTTGTCTAATTCTATCAACATATTTACTGAAATGTGTTGTCTCATTTAGAAGAAATAGTAGACTGCACGGCTAGGACAGAGCCGAACCGTCAACAAGGCCTCGTTTCCAATTATAGCTTTATCTCCAGCATCACTGCTGTTTACAGACTGAATATGTACAGTCAGTCTGTGTGTGTCTGTGTGTGTGTCTGTGTGTGTGTATACATGTGTGTATTTGTGCGTGCATGAGTCCACAGGCCTCTGTGTGTGTGTGTGTGTGTGTAGTCAAACCTCTGGCTGATCACACTGACTCCTCTTCACAGGGAGGAGAGAACTGCATTTGACCTACAATAACACTCTGCTACTTATAATAATAATGTTTAATTGTCAAGTATTTTCATAAAGGCAATGAGAGTGTTATTTGTTTATTAACAGTGAATCATACATTAGTCTGAAGGAATCATGTCCAACACATGTTCACATGTTCACCTTAAAAAGTCAGACCACTGACACTGTGCAATGTTTCCTGTTGTTTGTCATTTTTATAGTCAGCAGTGTGTACAATGAATGAATGAAGACGAACTTTAAAGATCTGAGTACTTGTCCCTCCACTGTATGTGTGTGTATGTGTTCATTTGTATGCATGTATATGTATGTGTGTGGGTTAGTTACATTTCTGAAGTTGTTTTCATCACTCTAGGCTGCAGCCAGTAGCAACAAGAAGAAACGCTGTGATGTCTGTGGACCCAACAAGGACAGTAAGACTCAGTACACATGCATCAAGTGCAAGAAATACATATGAAGCACACACACAGTGAAACTCATGTCCGTCATATGGTGTGTAGACCAGAACGAATTTGTGTTCCAGTGTCCAAACAATACTATATGTAACATTTGTCTTTATAATTTGTTCGAGAAATGGAAATAAACCTCATTGTTGAAAAAGATTTATTCCACCATGTCTTGATTAGAATTCATAAAAAAATCATGAAACCAAATCACCTTTTTATTGATAAATCTGATCTAGCAGTGGAAATGGAAAATATTAACTAAATGTGCTGTCTGTATTGTTTGTTACTAAGATTTAATCAACTGTTTTTTTACATTATGAAAAATAAAACAAATGTTAAATAAAAACAGCTATGGAGGGTAAATGAGACAAGAACAATTTATCTGGATGAACTTAATGTTGAATTTATTTAATGAGACTCCCTAAAATGTGCCCATATTTACCAAAAGAAAGTGGCGACAAAGCATTTTTATTTTGCATTGAACCATTTTACTTACACTGATTTGGTATTTGGAAAGAATAATTTTGTTCATTAATAATGAAAATAAATATTAATTGAAATCAAGTGGCATTGAGACGACTGAATGTTCCCCGTGGTGATGACAAAAAGAGGAAGTAGTTTTTGTACGACTCTCCTGTTATTGTCTCTCACTGTGTCTCTTCTGGCACAGTAATACACAGCAGAGTCCTCTGGCTTTAAGTTGGACAGTCTCAGATACACCATGCTGTTGCTATCATCTCTACTGATTTCTGCACGTCCTCTCACACTGCTGGCATAAGTGTTTCTGCTGGAAGAAGAGAAGCCAACCCCGATCCACTCCAGAGCTTTTCCTGCAGGTTGTCTTATCCAGTTCATGGTACAGCAGCTAAATGTGAAGCCAGATCCCCTGCAGGAGAGACTGAGAGTCTCCCCGGGCTTTTTCACTACTGAACTGGAAGGAATGGACTCCATCCTCTGACCTGTACAACCTGATGAGATGAAAGGAGAGAGGAAGCACAGAAGAAAGTGAGACAGTCATCTGGGAAGTTTTCTGCTCTCACTGACTGACCATCAGTCCATGTTGTCTGATGAAAGATCAAACAGCAAGAAGCAGGAGAACTCACAGGGCAGAGAGAGAGCAACCAGCAGAAGAGTGAGTGTGTTCATCATCCTGAGGCTGGAGATGTGACCTCTGATGCTCCACACAAAGTACAAGAGCAGTCAGCAGGACACAAGTACACTGCACAGACTGAAGATTTGCATCAGGATATCATGGGGAGGGAGTAGCTCCTGTACAGGCTCCTGTCCAATTAACTATTCATGTTTTAAAACTGCTGTGTCCAGAAAACTTTTGATAAGAAAGATAAGATTAGACATTAAAAAAAGAAAACCTATGTAATTTTTATGTCTTTTGATGTCTCTTTAATTTCATATAGTTTTGTTGTGAATGACAAAGCTGTGTGCTTGATGAGTGTTTGGTCTGTATGTACTGCATTAGGAGTGTAACTTATAACAAACATGATTTTACTTTAAAAAAAAACAAAGAAACAACATAGAGACTATTATTGTATTTTCTTATTTGAATGTTCTCTGAATGTTTCTGGGCATCAACCTTTGGACAGTGGTGTGCAGCTCTCAGCCAATAACAGTGAGCACAGTTTAAGCTTTGAGTCTCTATAAAAATGTAGTGACAGGTGACAGACTGTAAGTACGTAAGCAACACCAGAAGTGTGTGTGCTTTGAGCCGGAGAGGAGAGGCCAACTTTGAATGTTGCCAACAAATCCTACACATCATACCTTTAAGGATGAATAAATAATGCAAATAACAAAAAATATAGAAATTAATAAACAAGTTAAGAAAATATATGATATCTATGAATAAAAAAAAACAAAAAACAGATTCCACCGAATTCGACCATGCAAGGAGATCATTCCTGCTGGTGGCCATCAAACTGAAATATTTAATACTCAATATATATCAAATATTTGTCACATTAAACTTACACATTACATTAAATCTCAGGTAAGACAAGTACAAAAATATCAAAAAGTGGCAACATGGTAAAATATTGAAATGCTACTGGAAAGATTATTTAAAATATTTAACTTATTTACTATCTGTAAACACTGCTTAGAGGGAAAAACACTCAGAAAACATGATTATGTAATGTATTCTTGAGAAGAAAGAAAACCATGTTCAAGTCTCTGTATTTGTGTAGGTTGAAACTAAACTGTCTGATCCAATTTGTCCAGTAGCCACTAACAGAATAAGAGACCTGACAGGTGATGGTCAGACGTTGACCTGGCTGCACAGTCACAGAGGCTGGCTGTGTCAACTGTTCACACTTCACACCTGTTGAAAAAAGAAAATGTTTTGTCACAAATGATCAAGTTCTGTTAAAAAAGAAGAAGTGTTGACTTTGACAAATCCAGAGAGACTCACATCCAGCTGCCAACAGCAGCAGCAGAGCTACAGAAAACATGGTTTATGTTGAAAGTGACGTGCTGTGAACTCCACTGACAGCCTGATGGGAAGTTTTTATAGCTGAGTAACAAGGAAGCTCACTGAGTTTGCATACAATCAAACACATGAAGCATCAATGTTGGTCTAACAGGAACAAATAGAAGAGTCTGTTCAGTGTTTTTATATCTGCAGTTGTTACATGCCAGGCTGGAGTGTTTGAGTTTGTGTTCTCTCTCCTGGTTTTCCTTCTCTCTCCTACTGGTTTTTCTCTCCTCCCCTGTAAGCTCTCTAGGTGCCGCCTACGTGATTAGAGATCACCTGCGACTTGCTGCATTCTCCAGGACCCTATAATAAAAGGACCAGGCTCGCAGAGTATCTCTCTCTTCTTTTCTCCTTGCTGTCTGCATGCCAAGACGGAGCAACTTTGATTTAATGTTTGTTAAAAAGAGGTATGTGGAGGGAGGTTGAGATCAGTAGGTGAGTTGGGGTACCCTATACACTATTTCACACGGTTAGTTTCCTTTGTTAGACACACCAGGTTAGCGGTTGTTGCCACCCCCTGTATTGGTTTTGGCTTAAATCACTTTTTTAGAGAAACTAGTTAGCCCTTTTGTTTGAATTTGCTTTTCAGAGTTAGGGAGGGTAGTAGTCAGGCCTGGTTTTGTTTTACTGGTTTCATTTATTTGGCACAACCTCATCTGACTCATCCTCCCCCACATTGTTGTAAACCCTCTCTGAATTAAGTGCAATTAAAATTAAATAAGTTTGCACTGTCAACTGCTCTGACTGTTTTCTTTGTTGAACTGTGGCTATCCAAATTCCCCTAGGGGAAGTAACAGCAGTTTTATTAAAGTTTTTGCATTTTTACTGTAACTTGCATGCCCGTTATGTTTCCACCTTTCAAGCTGCTGGAACTGTGAATTTCTCTTGGAGATTAATAAAGTATCTATCTATCCATCTATCTGAAAACATGCCTGCAAATCTCCTGTTTTATAGGTGATATTTTAATTTCATTATGCACTCAGTTGTAATATTTGAAATCGACATACAGTAACAAGGATGATGTGCACCCAAGTATTTTTTTTTTATAACTTTTTTGCAGCCTTCATTTATTTCCTTTCTTACTCTACTTACTGAGTATATTTTCTGCAAACTGAAATACAGCAACAGCAGCCAGGATCATGTAAATAGTATGAAAACTGAAGTCTGATGCTGCTGGTTTGCAGGTTTGTATTAGAGTTTTAATGGTTTCAGTGTTTCACATGTTTGAAGACACAAACATACAAAGAAACTTGGAGCCTCAAGAGAAAAACAGCTGCTCAGAAAATGAAACTTAAAAACTGAATTCTTTTAATCATATGAAAACTATTGCCGTTCATGCACTGAAAAGTAATGTTGTATTAGAAACTGAATTTTTAATCAAATATCATCCCGTGTGGTGGAGGCGCCTTGGAGGCAATGATGGCCATGACCAGAGGCATTTTGTTTTCAGGTTGTTCTTCCATTCATCCATCCCATTCTCATGAACTCCATATCTCAGGGATTATTGTCAAAAAGAAAAGATATTTGACTTCAGAAATTTGACACACTGTTAAAATGTATTCAAATTATCTTAAATTTAAGTTATCACAATTTATTCACTCTGTTTTGTTCTGATCTCCATCTCCCAGGAGTATTTCTGAAAATTGTTTTGTTGTCATCTCATGTTACCACATCCACTAATGTTTTGAATCTATTTTTAATTGTGAATATTTCACAGTTGTTTCATGAGCAAAGTTCACCCTGTGATAAAATGTTTTTCAGTCTATTTTTAATGATTTCATATCATTTATTGTTTGTACTTCTAAAGTTGGCATTTGATATTTAGTATTAAATAATGCTTTGACATTTGAAAGAACTGTGACTGATCTAAAATCATAAAGAGACTTTAGAGTAAAATAAAGAAATCCAATGAGGATCAAATTGTTTTTGCAGTTGTTGAGAAAGCTCAGATGTCATTAAGATCACATTGTTGTTTGTTGTCTGTGGAGGTTTTTGTGCAGCTGCTCCACTGTCTTCAGTCACTGTGCTATTGTCGAGCACAGAAGTTAACAGCAGAATCTTCTGCTGTCAGGCTCTCGACCTCGAGGTACTGAGTGCTGCTGGACACATCTTCAGTCATGATGAAACGGCTTTGAAAGGAGCTGCCATAGCTAGCAGAGTTTGAACCAGTGCATTCCATCCACCCAATCCGCTCCAGAGCTTTCCCTGGCCTCTGTCGTATCCAGTGAATATAGTAGCTTGTCATGCTATAACCAGATATGATACACGACTTTTGACATTCACTTTCTCTCCAGGTCTTTTCACCTCAGAGGGAGACTGGTCCAGTTTGACCTCACTCCAAACTCCTGTAAATAAAGAAATCATGATCATTATACTGCAAACTCACATTGGATATTTACAAAAGAAATAAAGCAGAATTTATTTTCTCACCATTAATAGTAACTACAAATAACAAACTCCAGATAATTGTATTTTCCATTCTGTGATAAACACTGTAGTTCAGTGCTCTCTGATCTCAGTGTTTCAGAAATATAGAAAACTGTCTCAGTGTTCTGTCACAAGTTGCTGATGGTGTATTTATAGAGGAAGAGTTTGCATAGACCTCCCTCTACAAGTTTAAAAAGGGAACATGTGACTCAGATACATTTCTATAAGTAAAGTGTCTCCACAACAGCAGAGGAAACTGTAATATATCAAAGTTCTGGCAAATCATTTCTAGACTGAAAATGTCTGAAATAAAATGTTTATGTGTGATGGAAGGAAAAATGTACATTAACAGCAAATCATATCAGGCAGTAGAATAGTATTTAATAGTCTGATATTTATTTGTCACATGCTGATATTTGAGCATTTCATGCTGTATCATATCTTATGGTTATAATAGTTACTGTCAGTTGTAGTACAGTATGTTTGAATTTTCTTAAGTTTTATGTTTAAAATGTTTTTCAGCAGTATTAGTATTAGTATCAGCAGTATTAAGAGTAGTCGTTACCAGAGGGCTCCAGCAGGGGGAGATTGGCGCTATTGAGCCAAGTTAAGGGACACCTCGTTAATGTTTACCAGTGTAATAGATGAATGTGTAAATGTGCTCAGGAAACTTTTAGAAGATGACATGTTGTATTCTGCATGTTACTGAAATGACTGAGTGTACTATCAGAGCTCTGTGTCATAAATGATGAGCTGCAATGTGGTATCACTATGTTGGAAAGTAGGCAGGTGTATGTTGTGCATTGATGTATTTGTTTATTTGAAGTGTTATATTCACTTTACAAGAAGTGTTGGAAGTGTTGCTGCTGGTTTGCAGGTTTGTATTGAAGAGTTTTAATGGTTTTGGTGTTTGCAGATGTTTGAAGACAGACATACAGAGAAACTTGGAGCCTTGATAAGAAAACAGCTGAAATATGTGATAAAATACAAAAAATACATCAGAGTCTCAAGTGTCAGTGAGTGAAGATCAATGAGATCAGCAAACCTGAGTGTCTTCTTTTAGTAACAGAGGAGAGAGAAAATCGACACTGACAGTCCTCTTGTGATTTTAAAATGGAAACTGCGTCACTATTTTTCACTCATGATACAGTTTTTTAATACTTTATTAATACAGATTGTTGTTCTTTGGCCCTTTTATGAACAAGTGTACTCTGTAGTGTTTAATTTTTTAGGTTTTTCATAATATTTCCTAGGAGCAGTATAATGTAATGACAAAAAATTATTTACTAATAAAAAGAAAATATTTAATTAAAAAAAAGAAAATGAAATTTATTTTATGAAAATAAAAAAATGAAAATAATAATAATAAAATGAATATAATATGAAATTAAACAAACAATATCTAATATGAAGAAAACAACAGAATACTGCTTGGCCTCCACCAGCTCTAAATACGTGTACTGTAGGTTTTTGTACAGCTGCTCAACCAACTCCAGTCACTGTGAGTCTCGAGCACAATAATAAACAGCAGAGTCTTCAGTCTTCAGACTGTTCATCTGCAGATACAGCTGCTGTCTGCTGTTTTCTCTGGAGATGGTAAACCGGCCTTGAACTGACTGAGAGTAGTATTTGCTGCTTACTGTCACCACTGATAGCAGCAATCCACTCCAGTCCTTTTCCAGGAGCCTGTCTGACCCAGGCCATCCAGTAGTTAAAGTCAAGTCCAGAGGCTGTACAGGTCAATCTGTGGGACTCTCCAGGTCCTTTTAACCACTGGTTCAGATTCTGTCAGAGTCTGACCATCAACACCTGTCAAGAGAAAAAAAACAGCACTGAGTGAAATAAGCTGGTGACACAAATAAAAGCTGTTGTCAGATTAAGATGAGTGTAAATGTTGACCTGCCCAGCAGATAGTTAAAAGCAGCAGTCCTGTCCTATAGTCCATCATGTTAAACTGTGTGTCCACTGTTCTCTGTCATCCTCTCTGCAGTCAGATAAGTAGAGGTGGAAGACATCTGAGCTTTGCATTGACTCCTCCTCACAGGGAGGAGAAAACTGGACTGTGTTTGGATCTCAGTTATTGATAAAAGTAGAGAATGATTTAATTCATGTAAATATTCAGGACTGATACAATAATTCAGAAAGGAAACATCAGTCCAGGTCAATTTCTAAACCTTCACAACAAACCTCCTACACTTTAACTGTTTTGTTAAAACAGTTTTTCTGTTTATGATTTAAAGGGTTCATTTGTAGAAACAGATACGAAATCAATTGGTCCTGGTTCATTAACTTTAAGAATTGTAACTGTTTTCTGTTTTCTCTTTTTTTATTCATTGTGTTTGATTTGAGTCTATTTTTGATCATTATTTAACTTTTACAATTTCTTCTTTTGATAACTGAAATACAGAATAAGAGGATGCTTCACATCTGCCTCACACAATAACAGATGGGAATATTATTAACCAGTGCATAGTTGTAGAAAAGCACATGTTGGTAAAACCATAAAAAAGAAGAAGTCACAAACCACAACCTCAGCTGGTGCTTTCACATTGTGTTTTTTCTCTGTATGTGTCGTTATGATGCCTCCCTGGTTCGTCATTATACATTTGATCTTCTACTGTCCCCTGTTGGTGATTTTAAAAATAACATGTCTGAGGTTTTTGTAAAGCTGCTGTCTGCTGTCACTTACTTAGATGAGTGTTGTGTTTCTTGCAAAGTAACCTGTCCATAATCTGTGTACATTACATTTTACTGATTTTTCATGACTGTACACCTGCCTACCACAGTATTATTGCTTCATTTTTTGTACTATGATTTATTGATTAAATTATATTCCATTCCTATATTTCAACACCTGCACTATTTCATGTGTTGTGTCTTAGGTTCTCAGTTTTACTGCATGATTTTCTTTTCATACATATTGTTTGAGCATTGTTGGAGGGGGACAATGAAATAACTTGAACTTGAAATAACAGAGAGGACCACACAACTACAGCCATCTGCTGCTCAACACAAAACACTCATTCTGAGGATATTTGTGATGTTTTCAAATCTTAGCAGCTACTTGTCACATATGAAAACTTGAGATCCAGCAGCTTATCTGAGATGGAGAACCACTTTTTTGACAAACTAAAGGGGGACAGGGACAACTTTGTCAGCTAACTAGATATTTCCATTGTGTTTGGCCTTGGGTCCCCATTCAGCTGCAATCTCTTTAATCTATCTGTCCCAGCTATCTTTGGGTGAAAGGCGGGGTACACCCTGGACTGGTTGCCAGTCAGTTGCAGGGCTAACACTGAAAGACAGACAATCATTCACATCTAGGGGCAATTTAGAGTTGTCAGTTAACCTAACCTGCATGTCTTTGGATTGTGGGAGGAAGCTGGAGCACCCAGAGAGAACCCATGCAGGCTCTCTCTGCAGAGTGGAAACATGTCTGGAAATCTCTATTTTTCACAATATTTTCATTTCATTGCACATCTTTTTGTTTATTTATTTTTATTTTGTAAGATTTTTTTTCCTTTTGGTCATGAGTTTTTCAACAGTGACATATTTACAGTAAATAAAATACAAATACAATTCATTTACACTGCTCAGCTCATTTGGTGGACTATCCATATACTGGATAAATTATGCAGAAATGTTGAAAGACACTCTACACCTGCTGTTAAAAATCAATAATCGGAAAATTATGAACCATTGATACTGTAGAAATTGCAGAGACAGTGATATAAAGCAAATAGTTTGAGAAACTAAAAAACCCTGGACTGGACCTACAAAGAGAGGACAAAATCTGGAACTGCTGAGACAAGAAATTACTTTAATTGGTAAGGTGAGTATCCAATTAATTTATTGACGAAGTTATATGAAGACTATCTAAAATTGAGACAAGCTATGAAAAGAAAATGCTAAAACTCTAGACAGCTGTATAAAAAAGCTAAAATCAGTGGACTGGGGCCTCTAGTGGGGAGGCAGACTACTACTAGGGAGTGCCCCTTTCTAAAGAAAACTATTCCCTAGTTTTCTTTATAAATTGCCTTTATACTATATTAGACTAACCAAGACCTAAATTCCTTTAAAAGACAAACCTCTGACCGACAACACACTTCTGAGCTGCTGTAAAAGAGAGACCTCTGACTGAACGGTCATCATACGACAGGGAGACGAGCCATCACAAGGTTGTCTCTGACTGGTTTTAAATCTTAACTACAATGACCTCACACTCCCTCCCTTCCCCACCTTTCCTTTGATTGTGTATCCCACTATAAGTATCTGTCCTTTTTCTGTTATCACTTGTGAGTCCTCATCCAGCTGAGTACACACTCAGTTGTCTGACAGCTCACCTTCTTGCAAGAATACATTAAAATATAAAAGACACTCTGGTCGGATCAATTCTCTTTATTTCCAGTACAGACAAAATATATTTTTTCCACAACAAACTTGGTGTCAGAAGTGGGATCCCTTGAGAGATCATCTGGAGCCAAAAGAGGACGGTTACTGGCCTTCCAGGAGAAAAACAACATCCTCCTGCCTCTACCTCCACGAAAAAACCTTGGGAGAGGACCGATCCCCAGTCTCCACTGGGATCCCAAAGAACCCGCTTGAGGCCAATCTTGTATTCACTCGGTGAGATACTAAAATATTGATAATTGATCCAGATAATATAAGTGAGTTGACATAAGAGACACCCGGGTGTTTGATTGGGGAAATAAATTAGCTGAATTATTTTAGAGATCTCTTTGGTATTTTTTTTTAGTGACTGCTTTGTGAGTCCAGAGAGAGAGAGTGGTATTTTGAGTAAATACTGACTAAAGGAGGACGGGGAAAAAAAGGGTGGATGTTTTGACTGCATGTCAAAAATCTTGAAGTCCTTTGACCTATGAGATCCGTCTGTTGATGATTAACATACCGGTCCTAGTAGAGAAGACGCGGTAGACGACGGGTCTGAGTGAAAAGTAATAAAACAGGGGAAAACAAGGGTGGATGTTTGATAGTCATTTTTAATAAATGTTATTTCAGATAAAACATATAGACATTAAACTTCAGAGTCCTTTGACCTAAGAGATCTGTCTGTTGACGATTGGCATACCGGTCACAGCAGTGAAGAGACGGTAAACAGCAGATCTAAGCGTGAAACGGTTTTGACTCCAGTTGTACCAAAAACGAATCGGGGACTCGCAGTGACGGCTGTGTTTAGAGTGATAGTGTACACTACCTTTGTATCAGAATGGGTGCAAAGCAGGGAAAGACTCAGGCTCCTCCACCTGAGGGACCCATAGTGACAGTCATGAAAAACAAATAGAAAGAAAGATGCAAACACTTGGCTGAGTGGACCGCTTTGTGTGGATTCCCCAGGGGGGGGTCACTCAGCCTGAGCCAAATAGCTTATCTAGAAGCAGAAATAAATAAAAACGAGGCAGAATTACTGAAGAATAAAGACTATAAAAGTAGAAGATTTGTATACTGTGGTAAGTCACAGAAGGAGTCTAAAGATGTGGAAGGATGAGGCTGAGAAAAGGGAGAGAAAGAAAACACGGGGAGGTATCTAAAGAACGTGAAAACCCTCAGAAGGACTCAGATAAGAATGTTGATGCTTCTCAGGCTGCTTCTCTTTGTCCCTCTCTGCCTAAGGTGGATCCTGATCTCGAAGCATGCCCACCTCCCTACGTGACCCACAGGCAGACCAGAACACACAAGGAGACCATTTACATACTGATGACAGTGAATGGCCAAGCAGCGGGCCATCCCTCCTCCTCTTGATGAGATGTGTACAGTGTTTCAAATAAAATCGTTTCAGTTTAAAGGAGGATACTTTACAATCACTATGTTATTTAACACTAAAAATGCAAAAGGCCTGCTCATAAGATCATCATATTGGTGTTTTCTGCTCATCGTTGTGTTTAAATTGAGCACATCAGTGTTCAGCTGGTTCTTAGAAATGTCTCTTCATTTGATGGTGTGTGAGTGTGTTATTTGAAGGCAAACTTTCATTTAGAGAAAACATAACATTGTTTTGAATGCAGTCTTTGCTTTTGTGAGAGATTTGTGCAGTTTTGGGATTCATGTGTGAGTTTTTGTATTTGTGTTTTAACAAAATCAGCTCTTCTTGTTTTCAGAAAATGTGTAACTGTGGAAAAACTGTAAGTTTAAAATCATAGAAATACAAACTCACATCAGTTATTATCAATGATCAATCTAAAATCCAATTATCGGTTGCATCTTTCAAAATAAGAGTTAAAGCAGGGAGGCCAAAAGTGTTCACTGTTAAATAAATAATCATACAAATAACTAAAACATAATATAGCCATAAAATTGTAACCTATTGTAACTCTAGAATATACTATATATTATGTAATTAATGCAGCTTTATATGATTTATTATTTAATTTATTTGAATGCTTTTAATATTACAAATGCTTTTTGTTATCTTTGTTGTTTGTTATTATTTTTACAATGTAAAAACTGTGACTGTGACTATCACAGTGACATCTGCAGTGGTTTTTGTACAGCTCTGTGGCTTCCTGTATCACTGTGGCCTTCGAGCACAATAATAAACAGCAGAGTCTTCAGTCTTCAGACTGTTCATCTGCAGATACAGCTGCTGTCTGCTGTTTTCTCTGGAGATGGTAAACCGGCCTTGGAACTGACTGAGAGTAGGATTTGTAGCTATCACTACCATCATCTATCC
>CM041547.1:15583077-15677544 GCA_023238725.1 Scortum barcoo
CTCATTTTTGAGTCCTGTTTCACCTGTTTCACTAGTCCTAATAGCCTGTCCTAAAATCACATAAAGTCAACTGTTTTCTCTTTTTTTCATTTTTTCATTGTTTGATTTGAGTCCATTTTGATAATTATTTAACTTTTACAATTTCTTCTATTTGATAACTAAAATACAGAATAAGAGGATGCTTCACATCTGCCTCACACAATAACAGATTGGAATATTTGTTTCATGATAAGAATTTAATGTTTCTTTCAATTATGTTACTTCAATTAAAGGTTCGATTTTTGTGAATATTTTGAATGAAAGATCATTATTTGACTTTCACAATTTCTTGTTTTGATAACTGAAATACAGAGTAAGAGGGATGCTTCACATCTGCCTCACACAATAACAGATGGGAATATTATTAACCAGTGCATAGTTGTAGAAAAGCACATGTTGGTAAAACCATAAAAAAGAAGAAGTCACAAACCACAACCTCAGCTGGTGCTTTCACATTGTGTTTTTTCTCTGTATGTGTCGTTATGATGCCTCCCTGGTTCGTCATTATACATTTGATCTTCTACTGTCCCCTGTTGGTGATTTGTAAAAATAACATGTCTGAGGTTTTTGTAAAGCTGCTGTCTGCTGTCGCTTACTTAGATGAGTGTTGTGTTTCTTGCACAGTAACCTGTCCATAATCTGTGTACATTACATTTTACTGATTTTTCATGACTGTACACCTGCTTACCACAGTATTATTGCTTCATTTTTTGTACTATGATTTATTGATTAAATTATATTCCATTCCTATATTTCAACACCTGCACTATTTCATGTGTTGTCTCTTAGATTCTCAGTTTTACTGCATGATTTTCTTTTCATACATATTGTTTGAGCATTGTTGGAGGGGGACAATGAAATAACTTGAACTTGAAATAACAGAGAGGACCACACAACTACAGCCGTCTGCTGCTCAACACAAAACACTCATTCTGAGGATATTTGTGATGTTTTCAAATCTTAGCAGCTACTTGTCACATATAAAAATGTGAGATCCAGCAGCTTATCTGAGATGGAGAACCACTTTTTTGACAAACTAAAGGGGGACAGGGACGACTTTGACAGCTAACTAGATATTTCCATTGTGTTTGGCCTTGGGTCCCCATTTAGCTGCCATCTCTTTAATCTATCTGACAGAGACCATTATTTTTAATTTGTCAGATTCTGCTTCAAGTTTACTTTGTGGACATTAAAAGAAGACCACCAAAATCAGATAAATCCTATGCAGCTAAATTATGGAGAATAATTTAATCAAGTATGTAACAATATTTAAAAATGTATGAAGGAATATGATATATACTACTACTACTACTAATAATAATAATAATAATAAAAATAAAAAAAATAATAAAAATAATAATAATAATAATAATAATAATAATAATAATAATAATAATAATAATAATAATAATAATAATAATAATAATAACAATAATAATAATAATAATAATAATAATAATAATAATAATAATAATAATAATAATAATAATAATAATAATAATAATAACTTTATTGCACATTTAAATCGATTCTAAGTGAACACAAACATTCTCTGGTTGCCATGGAATCCATATATATATATTGATGAGCTCACTCTGAACTTGAACACTCGACCTGACAGCTCACTGAGAAACCGTCAGCCAGCAGCTACACAAACCACCACAGGAGGAAAAACCACAGAGGACTGATCCACTTTACTTATTTTACTGCTTCAACATGGCGAAGGTAAGAATAGGAATCTTTAAATGAACTTTAAGGGCCTTTAAAGTGTTTTATTCGACGTTTTCTCATTTTATTTGGTATTTAGACGGTTAGCTAGCTAACGTTACAAAGTTCAGATTAATGCATTTAGTGTCGATAACTCTCAGATTTCAGTGTAAATGAAAAAACTTAACGACAAAACATACTAAAGTCATCGTTTAAAGCCTTTTAAAGTATTTACAAAGCATTTTATTCGACGCCTTTCACAAGTTTTTAAGCTAGAACATCAGAATTGATCAATTTAGTGTGTTAGCTGAATAACCTTAAGTGTAAATCATTAAATCATTGAAATTTGACAAAGAGATAGAGAAATAAATTAATAAACTGCTCACATTTATTTCATTAGTAAATAAAAATGTAGCTTAGTTTTTTTTGTCATTTGTAGACTGTAAATAGACTGTATAATATCATATATTTAGAGAATATCTGCTTTGTAAAGAGGACCAAAGACAGTTGTTAAGATTTGAGCATTTTAAAGTCTCAAAGTCCTGAAGTTATTTCTGTCCATATTCTCTACTAAGCAAAGATTTGAATACATAATTTCCAGCTAAATCATATGTAATGTGGATTTGTGCAGAAGAGACAAATGCACCAGATAATGTACAGATCATTTGTATGGAAACAAACCTTTTTTTTGAGTGTTAAAAATTAAAATCAGTCAGTCAGTGTGATGTTTCTTATCAACTGAAGAAAGTGGGTTCTTTTAACATGTATATTTTATTAACGACTGCATTCTTCTTCTACTAACACACACTGTGTGACAAACCATGTGTGCAGCTTACATGTAGAAACATTACTCACTACTGTATCAACAGCTCTTATCACAACACCTCCCTTTGTTTAGATGTAAGCTGTACACAACTATTGTCCATCTAACAAACTCACACTCAATAAAGTATTCTTTTCAACCAAAAGAAAATATGATCAACAAGTTCCTTATTTTCAAACAGCACTAACAGAATTCTTTACATTCCTGTTTTGTGTTTGTTTTGTTTTTTTTTTTTTTCTTTTTCATTTAACCACTGTAACAATAAACGTTTCCCTTGGTTCTAAGCACAACAATGTCAATTCAGTTAAGTTCTTTTTTTTTTTAAACACATCTATATATACATAACTATAACTCAGTTCTTTGATTTCAAAGGTTCAGTCTGTCAGGTGCTTTGACATTGCGTGTAGACTTTCTCAGTACAGGTGACGTGGTCTGCTCAGCTGACATGGTGTCCTCTGGCACTGGTGGTGTCTCAGCTGATGCAGTGTCAGCTTGATCTCCTTGTGTTGTCTGTTCTTGAAGTGTCTCTCTTGTTTTCAGCAAACTCCTACGATTTCCTCCTTAGGATTTGACCATCCTCTGTTTTGACAGTGTAGGATCTTGGACCTACTTCTTCCAGAACTGTAGCCTTTTTGCTCCAGATGTTGGAATCCTCGAGTCGTACTGTGTCATGTCTTGCCAGTGGCGCCAGACATCTTGATGACTTATCATAGTTTATCTTTTGTCTCTTTTGTAGATGTTTCTGCTTTTGTCTCACCTTTCCGTGCCACTTTTGTTTTGCAACGTAGGGAAGGGTAGTGCGTAGCCTATGTCCCATCAGAAGCTCAGCAGGAGACATGCCATGTTCAAGAGGTGCAGCTCGATAGCTTAACAAGGCCAAATACGGGTCTGAGTTGCTGTCTTTTGCTTTCTTGAGCAGTTGTTTAACAATGTGAACTCCTTTCTCTGCTTTGCCATTTGACTGGGCATAAAGAGGGCTTGAAATCACATGTTGAAAGTCGTACTCTTCAGCAAAACTCTGGAATTCTCTGCAACTGTAACATGGTCCATTGTCACTGTAGACAATCTGAGGAATTCCATACCAGTCACCTCTTGACCAACCCTCATTCAGATTTTTAATGACTCTCTGTAGGACTGTGTCTTTCCTCGTTTCAGCTGCAATCTGCTTGGATTTCATGTCAGACACAGGTAGTGACTCAGTTATCAAGTTCACATGAAGATTCACATCAGTTTACGTTGAGCTCTCACTGGGTGCTTCACTCAGAGTTGTCGCTCTGGACAAGGCATCCGCGAGCACAATGTGCTTACCTGGCGTATAAACCAGTTGGAAATCATAGCGTTGTAGCTTCATCATTAGTCTTTGGATTCGTGGTGTCATCTCACTGAGATTTTTCTTGATGAAGGCTACTAACGGCTTGTGGTCTGTTTCTGCCACAAATGTTGGCAGTCCATAGACATAGCTGTGGAATTTCTCAAATCCATATACTAGTCCCAGGCACTCTTTTTCAATTTGTGCGTACCGACATTCTGCCGTAGTCATTGTTCTTGACGCATATGCGACTGGTCTCCAATCCTCCTTGTCAGACTGTAGTAACACGGCTCCAATGCCGTTCTTTGATGAGTCTGTGGAGATCTTTGTCTTTTTGGATGGGTCAAAGAACATCAGCACCGGTTCTGTTGTGAGAGTGGTTTTCAGTTGCGCCCTATTCCTGCTCATGGTCATCAGTCCACTTAAACTCACACTTGTCATGCAATAGCTTTCTCAGGTGCACTGTTTTAGATGACAGGTTGGGTATGAATTTCCCAATGAAATTGATCATTCCTAGCACTCTCAACACACCTTTTTTATCTTTGGGCTGAGGCATCTCCAGTATTGCCTTCACTTTACTTCTATCTGGCTTGACACCTGCCTCGGACAGTTTATCACCCAGAAAGGCGATTTCTTTCACACCAAACTGACATTTTGCTCTGTTCAGCTTTAGTCCATAGTGCTGGATTCTCTGTAGCACTTTGATGAGCCTCTCGTTGTGCTGCTCCAGTGTGGATCCCCATAGCACGATGTCATCTATGTACACCCGTACCCCCTCAATGCCTTCTATGATGTGCTCCATGGTCCGGTGGAACACTTCTGGGGCAGATGTGATTCCAAAAGGCATCCTTTGGAAAGAGTAGTGGCCAAAAGGAGTATTGAATGTACAGTACTTTGTGCTATCCTCATGCAGTTTCATCTGCCAAAATCCCTGTGATGCATCCAACTTACTGAAGAACTTAGCACCAGCCATCTCACTTGTTATTTCATCTCTAGTAGGAATCTGATAGTGTTCTCTCTTTATGTTGGCATTCAGGTCTTTAGGATCCATGCACACACGTAGATCTCCTGTCTGCTTTGTGACACACACCATTGAGTTCACCCACTCTGTAGGCTCCTCCACTTTTTTTATGACTCCCAGTGATGTCATTCGCTGTCGAGTTCCTGCTTCAGTTTATCTCGTAGCGGTGCTGGAGCCCGCCTTAAAGCATGGATGACTGGCTGTGCATCATCTTTTAGCTGTATTCTGTAGGTGAACGGTAAAACACCAAATCCTTTGAATATGTTTGGATACTGATCCACTATTGACTCTATGCTCTTCTGTGGATTTGTGTTGATGCAGTAGACCCTCTTTACTAAGCCTAGTTTTTCACATGCATCATCACCTAGCAGTGAGTCATGTCCATCTGGAACAACTACAAACATGATGTTGTGTTCTTTCACTTTAACCTTCACCTTTAGTCTGCACTTGCCTTTTGTGTCAATGGGCTGTCCATTGTAGGCTTTGAGTGAACCTGTGTGTGGATGAATGTGTGGCTTTATCTTCATGGCTCTTATGTCCAGCTCACTCATCAGATTAGCCTTTGCTCCTGTGTCGAGCTTTAGAGGAATAACAGCTCCATTTACATGTAGTGGCACAGTCCACCTGTCATGCTCCACTTTGTTCACACTTTCCTGTTCAGTCTCTTTAGGCTTGGAGTGTTCCTGTGTTACCATGCCCACGAAGAATGTGTCGGAGAGAGCAGTTTCTTCCACAGTGTGCACACGTTCACCTTTGCCCCTTTTTTCCTTCGAAAAGCAGTGTCTTGCAAAGTGATTCTGTCCTTTACATTTATTGCACACTTTTCCATATGCCGGGCATTGTTTCGGTGCGTGTTGAGTGCCACATCTTTTACAGTTGAAAGTCTCTGAGTCCTTATGGCGTTTAGCTTGCCCTGTTCTCTGTTTCTGTGACCTCGTAGATACTGTGGCGACTGCTGCGCTGTTTTTGTCAGCTTCTCCCACACCATTGCTGAAAGTTTTTGCATGCTGTTTGGCTAATTCACTAGCGTGGCATGTCTTCACAGCCCCAGCTAAGGTAAGTTCAGTTTCTCTTAGCAACCTCTCTCTCACTTTCTTGTCATCAATTCCAAACACAAGCTGACCACGAATCAGTGAATCTTGAAGTACTCCGAAGTTGCACGTTTTTGCTTTCAGTTTCAAGTCCGTTAAAAAAGCATCAAAGCTCTCACCAGGCTGCTGCATGCGTGAACGAAACACATACCGTTCCAGTGTCTCATTTTTCTTCGGCGAACAGTGTTCGTCAAACTTCTGCACAACCGTGTCAAACTTGTCCTTATCTTCTCCGTCGGTGTACACAAACATGTTGTATACCTCCACTTCTTGAGGACCCGTGACAGTAAGAAGCAGTGCAATTTTCCGTGCGTCTGGTTTGCTATCTAGCCCAACAGCTTGTAGGTACAGCATAAAACATTGTTTGAACGTCCTCCACTCACAGTCAACAGTCCAACTCACAGCGTCAGGCGGCTTCACACTTTCCATGACTTCTGTTTTCGGACCACTCCTGGTACCATGTGATGTTTCTTATCAACTGAAGAAACTAGGTTCTTTTAACATGTATATTTTATTAACGACTGCATTCTTCTTCTACTAACACACACTGTGTGACAAACCATGTGTGCAGCTTACATGTAGAAACATTACTCACTACTGTCCTCTCCAGGTTAGGAGTATCAACAGCTCTTATCACAACAGTCAGGAGATACACCTTTAATCTATGAGGTCAAAATAATTTACAATCTATTGTATAATATTGTAACAAAGTAAGACATAATATATATAAAGTACTATGAAATATTCTTCAAATGAAATGACTTCATTTTTAGTTTCTGCTCTGTCCTGCCTTGTTGATTTGTTCAGTTTGACACACAGATTTATCCAACTCTGCTGCACCAGTCTGAAAGAAACTGAACTCAACAAGGGTGATTTAATTCCTTTTCTTCTTCCCTCTCTTCAACTCTCCAACAGGAAAACAACAAGATGAAGAGGGAGCAGGAGGGCAACCCTGGAGCCCTTCAGGAGCCTGCAGACAAAAAGCTGACTCAGAGAGGAGCTTCAGCTCCCAGCTGTCCACCTCTGGACTCCAGCGTGGAGGACCCCAGCGGAGGGAACCACAGACCAGCCATCAGTGGGTAAGTAGTCCGACCCAAACACTGTTGAAATGTACACACACTAAGAGCCGCCTTCTGGGGAGGCTGCCTATAGTAAAGCTGGAAAATACAGGAAATCGGTAAATGAAGAATAACATGTTTCTGTTGGCTGACAGAGTGAAAGGACTAAATAAGATATACAACTAAAAATATATACAATTGAATAAAATGTCGAATTACAAGGCGTAAGTATTGAAAGTACAATTTACTGGAATTTGTAATAACAGTCTTATTGCTTGGTTGTTGAAGCTTCCCTGAGCCTGCTGGTTCGGGCTTGAATGCTGCAGTACAGTCGGCCAGACGGCAGCAGGCAGAACGGTCTGTGTCTGGGGTGATTGGGGTCTTTGATGATCCTGTTGGCCTTCT
The DNA here is from genome assembly GCA_023238725.1 of Scortum barcoo. Taxonomy (NCBI): domain Eukaryota; kingdom Metazoa; phylum Chordata; class Actinopteri; order Centrarchiformes; family Terapontidae; genus Scortum; species Scortum barcoo. Next base: position 15,590,531 of record CM041547.1, read on the forward strand.
TCCTACACCGCTGGGTGTAGAGGTCCTCCTATGGATGGCAGGTCCGTCCTGGTGATGTGCTGAAAACAGTCTTCACCATCCTCTGTAGAGCCTTATGGTTGAGGGCGGTGCAGCTGCCAAACCAAGGCGGTGTTGCAGCCTCCCAAACATGTAGAGGAGGGGAAACACTGAAATGTGCTATTAAATTGTGCTTTTGCTCCTTTTTTCAGAACTACTTAAACCTTTTCATTATCTGACATGTTTTTCAACATTACTATAGGTTTTGAGTAAGAAATATATGTTTAAATGCAAAAAAACCCCAAGAAAAAAAATAAATTGGAATTGAATTTTTCATGTTTTTACTGAACAATTTATTGTTATAACACATGAACAAGGATTAGAACATTGTAAACTTCAAATTTTAATTTATTTACTGTTATCCTATAAAGGTTTTTGAGTCCTGGGCTTGTGGATTTTCATTTTCTTCCTCATCTTTTTCCTCGGACTGTCCAGGTGTTTTTCTTCCTTTGTGAAACTCTCTAAAACAGTTTCTTTCCAGCTGCAGACACAGGCCTCACATTACACTTCTCACACCTCCAGGGAGTGCTTCTTTTGCACAGCTTGCCCTGTTTTTTCCTCATGCTGGCCCTCTGTCCTTTCTCCTGCCCGCTGCTGCTTGTTGGAACAGGGAAGTGGTCATGGCTGGTGCTCTCCTCGGGTGTGTCTTTCAGTGGGACTCCTAGGAGCTGTGCTGAGAGCCTCTCTTGGAAGTTCTGGCGACTCGTGCTTCTGCTGCTGTGTGGTGCATAGTTCTTTGTGGATTATAAAACTGTTTGTCACAGCAATGTCCAGCAAATGCTGTTTGTTCAAGACTTTGTACACCTCTGCATCAAAAAAAGTTGAAAACATTTTAGAGGATGTTGAACTCCAGGATCTCGTTTGGGCACAAATCTTGGTGCTCGTGGACATACAGGATCAGGGTCTGCCTCAGTTTGGTATCTGAGCAATTTGGCAAACGGTTTTGGATATTTTTACCAGCATCCCCTCTGCCCCGACCACGGCACAGAGTACGACCCCGGCCCTGACGGTGACTGGGAGAGCTCTCTGGTATAGCAGAACTTTTAGTGAATGGATAAAGAGACAAAAAATAAGCTATAATCAGATACATTTGTTCATTGCAAAGGAATAACTTATGCCAGATGTTGCTCAAAAAATATATAAAATATAAAGAAAATACAATACAACACAATACAAAATATAAACCACATAAAAATAAATAAAACACCAAGACTTTGTACAATAATATAATGATATACAATAGTAATACAAAAGTAAGGTAAACTTAGTAAAGAAATAAGTAAACGGAGTTACAGTAATCAGAAGAGAGGCTGTGAAATCCAGTCGGCACAGGTTCGATGGTAAAGGGTTAAATATGTCTTATAGTTTTCTTTTTAGTAGGCAAGTAACATTAACATTTAGTATTTCTCACCAAAACATATTTGTTAGACCTCAGTGATACACTACTTAAGGTCTAACAAATGTGGTGTAAACATGGTGAGCGTCCTATTAAAATGACTTAACAACTAATAGCTGGGCTAATATTAAAACCTTAAAGTATTTGTAATAAACAGGGCTGGGCAAAAAAATAACATGTTCTGCCTTGGTTAATGTAATTTTATATGATGATATATAACATACAGACTGAAATGCTGACTTTTGGCTAATCCTGAAAAGTGATGAATTAACTAACAGTGCTTATTATTTGAATGTTTGACTCCTGCAAATCCAATATTAAAATAATAAAATAATGTACATATGGGAATGAAATATAGAAAATTAGTCAACAAAATACCTTCTCACAGTGTTTCTCTTAATATTGTCTCTATCTGAACTTTACTGAGTCCTTTTGAGCAGGAAAAATAAATTCAGGTTTCTCTGAGAGACAGATAAGTCTTGAGGTGTCTCTTGGAAATGTTCCAATCAGATCTATTTTTATTCTGTCAGAAGCTGGAGGCCAGTGTTAGATGGCTTGTTAAATGAGTGTCTTTTTTCATATCATTATATTATATTCTGAATAACAGGAAGCATATTATTGGTGACTAATGATGTAGTAATTCTCATATATGTACTTACATGGCAGCAGTAATAGTACAAGTGGCAGTCTCCTTTGGAGTAATAGCAGAAGTAGTAGCAGTAAAATGTTACAGAGGAGTTTTCCTCTCAACTTGTCTCTGTAGATGGAGGGAGAAATAACTGTGGTTAAATGTGATATACAAAAGTACTGGATTTAAGCCATCATCACTCATGCATGTGTTTGTTGTTGAATAAAGGATGAATAAAGTATTGTCTCTTGTAGATGTGTATAGGTGTTTCGTTACAGCACAGTGGTTATATATATGAAAAAAAAATGTTTCTTTACTTATAGTCTTAGACTAAATTTATTTGTTTTTTTTTTTATTATAATTGTTTTTTTTTTTATTTAGTCAGCCACCAATTGTGCAAGTTCTCCCACTTAAAAAGATGAGAGAGGCCTGTAATTTTCATCATAGGTACACTTCAACTATGAGAGACAGAATGGGGGGAAAGAATCCAGGAAATCACATTGTATGGGATTTTTAATGAATTAATTGGTAAATTCCTCGGTAAAATAAGTATTTGGTCACCTACAAACAAGCAAGATTTCTGGCTCTCACAGACCTGTAACTTCTTCTTTAAGAGGCTCCTCTGTCCTCCACTCGTTACCTGTATTAATGGAACCTGTTTGAACTCGTTATCAGTATAAAAGACACCTGTCCACAACCTCAAACAGTCAGACTCCAAACTCCACTATGGCCAAGACCAAAGAGCTGTTAAAGGACACCAGAAACAAAATTGTAGACCTGCACCAGGCTGGGAAGACTGAATCTGCAATATGTAAGCAGCTTGGTGTGAAGAAATCAACTGTGGGAGCAATTATTAGAAAATGGAAGACATACAAGACCACTGATAATCTCCCTCGATCTGGGGCTCCACGCAAGATCTCACCCCGTGGGGTCAAAATGATCACGAGAACGGTGAGCATGAATGACCTGCAGAGAGCTGGGACCAAAGTAACAAAGGCTACCATCAGTAACACACTACGCCTGCCAGGGACTCAAATCCTGCAGTGCCAGACGTGTCCCCCTGCTTAAGCCAGTACATGTCCAGGCCCGTCTGAAGTTTGCTAGAGAGCATTTGGATGATCCAGAAGAGGATTGGGAGAATGTCATATGGTCAGATGAAACCAAAATAGAACTTTTTGGTAAAAACTCAACTTGTCGTGTTTGGAGGAGAAAGAATGCTGAGTTGCATCCAAAGAACACCATACCTACTGTGAAGCATGGGGGGGGTGGAAACATCATGCTTTGGGGCTGTTTTTCTGCAAAGGGACCAGGACGACTGATCCGTGTAAAGGAAAGAATGAATGGGGCCATGTATCATGAGATTTTCGAGTGAAAACCTCCTTCCATCAGCAAGGGCATTGAAGATGAAACATGGCTGGGTCTTTCAGCATGACAATGATCCCAAACACACCGCCCGGGCAACGAAGGAGTGGCTTCGTAAGAAGCATTTCAAGGTCCTGGAGTGGCCTAGCCAGTCTCCAAGATCTCAACCCCATAGAAAATCTTTGGAGGGAGTTGAAAGTCTGTGTTGCCCAGCGACAGCCCCAAAACATCACTGCTCTAGAGGAGATCTGCATGGAGGAATGGGCCAAAATACCAGCAACAGTGTGTGAAGACTTACAGAAAACGTTTGACCTCTGTCATTGCCAACAAAGGGTATATAACAAAGTATTGAGATGAACTTTTGTTATTGACCAAATACTTATTTTCCAACCATAATTTGCAAATAAATTCTTTAAAAATCAGACAATGTGATTTTCTGGATTTTGTTTTTCTCATTTTGTCTCTCATAGTTGAAGTGAAGTGTACCTATGATGAAAATTACAGGTCTCTCTCTCATCTTTTAAGTGGGAGAACTTGCATAATTGGTGGCTGACAATACTTTTTTGCCCCACTGTAAAATGAAGAAAAAACATAATAATGGAATTTTCTTTTGCAAATTCTTGTCAAAAAAGCCAAATTATACTGACCATAAATGTAAACCATTCATGTATGAAAGCAACAAAAGGGGAAAACATCTAAGATGGGTGAATTCTTTTTATAGGCTTTGTATGATCAACTGCTAAAATGTTTTCAGACTTTTAAAAAGCATAAAAATATAATATGTATATACATAATTACATTATCATGTGTTATTAGTAGAAATATATAGTATTTGTCACAGTTTCAATTCAGAAACCAATGAGCAACAAGTGATCTTTATTGCGTTTTTTTGTGTGTTTAGTGTTAATGATAGGCTTATTATTTCAGGAATATTTTTAACTGCATACAATGCAAAAACAAAATCTGCATAGAAAAACGTATATATGAGAAGAATAAATAGATGAACGATGAACGTAAGCACTGAAAAAATGTTGTTTTCTCCCAAAACAATGAGTCCTGACGGTTTTTGTTCAGCTGCTCAACCAACTCCAGTCACTGTGAGTCTCGAGCACAATAATAAACAGCAGAGTCTTCAGTCTTCAGACTGTTCATCTGCAGATACACCTGCTGTCTGCTGTTTTCTCTGGAGATGGTAAACCGGCCTTGGACTGACTGAGAGTAGTAGATGTAGCTACTGCCATCACCTGCTGATAGCAGCAATCCACTCCAGTCCTTTTCCAGGAGCCTGTCTGATCCAGTGCATCCAGTAGTCACTGAATGTGAATCCAGAGGCTGTACAGGTCAATCTGTGGGACTCTCCAGGCCTTTTAACCACTGGTTCAGATTCTGTCAGAGTCTGACTATCAACACCTGTCAAGAGAAAGAAAAGACATAAAAAATAAAATATAATTTGTAAAATAAATAAAAGCTTTGTCAGATTAAGATGAGTGTAAATGTTGACCTGCCCAGCAGATAGTTAAAAGCAGCAGTCCTGTCCTATAGTCCATCATGTTAAACTGTGTGTCCACTGTTCTCTGTCATCCTCTCTGCAGTCAGATAAGTAGAGGTGGAAGACATCTGAGCTTTGCATTGACTCCTCCTCACAGGGAGGAGAAAAATTTTGTGGACTGTGATGACTATTTGGTGAAAATGTGAAATCAGTTTTCAGGAGATTATTTTCCAAGTCGGTTAATTTAAAGTTTATCTGACTTTTTTTTTTTATTTTCTTTGCATTATATCTGAGTATCTGAGTATTAATACCACAACCACATTTGGTACATTGTTTTCATAAAACTTCAAAATTGTATCTCAGTTCAGAAATTTGACACACTAATGAGATTTATTCAGATTATTTCAAATATGATTTATCATCATGATTCATTTACTCTCTACAGTTTTTTTCTGATCACCAACATCTAGTCAGACTTCTGAAAATTGTTTTATTGTCATCTTATCATGTTAGAATACCCACTAATGTTTTGAATCTCTTTTTAATCAGGGACCTTTCACCTTTTTAATTATCTTCTGATCCAGCAAAGTTCACTCTGCGATCAAATTTGAGTGTTATTATTATAAAGTGTTATATCTGCAGAGTGAAACATGTCTGGAAATCTCCTCTACTTTACATATAATAGTTTAATGTCATTAAACACATCTTTCTCTTTAATTTGTAAGATTGTTTTTGGTCATGAGGATGAGTTTTGAAGTTTTTCAACAGTGACATATATTTACAGTAGGGTTAGGGCTCAGCAGCATTTGGTGGGCCATCCATGTACTGGATATATTATGCAGAAATGTAAAACACTCTCAGCGATAAGAAAAAAATGAACTGAGTGAAGAAGAGACACACCCAGCCTCAGATAGCTCGTCAGGATAACCCAGTTTGGAGACATCAAGCTCCAGCAGGTCCGCACTGCCTCAGCCAGGTGAACAAAGTGAGGAGAATGACAAGCACAGAGGGAGAAGGAAAGGATGAATAGTACTTCTAAAGGTGAGCATCATTTGATAAAGCTGTCTGCGTGCTGAGCTGCATATTTTGTAGATGAGTTTATTTGATATGATGTCTGTATAACGTGTATTGCATCACTGTGGTAGGATGTTGTTGTGTGTGTTAGGGTCAGTTTGTCAAGTTCATGGTGTGTTGGCTTTTGCAGTTCTGTGTGAAGCTTTCTAGTGTACTTAGTGAGCCTTATTTAATAACCTGCATTCAGATGTGCTGTGTGATTACCATAAAATGGCACTCTTGCAAGTCTATTTCAGGTCAGGTGGGCTGTAAAAACTGCTAACTAGTAATCTAGAGTCATACACTGCCCTTGCATGATTTACCTTGTCTTGTAGACTTGTAGCTAAATGTTGGCATTATTGGTCTGTTGAACTGCATAGGCACACCTGCTCAGCTGAACTGGTTATTCAGCCATTGACCAATAGGGGACTGATTATGGTCTGGTGGATTCAAAATAATTAAGGTGGCTAATCTTCCACAATCATAATCAGCTATCCTCCTGCCTGCATCCCAGTCAGCTGGCATCCAGCAAGTTTGGCTGGGCTCACTAAACCTGCAACCTGCCTGCCTAGATCCAGCTAGCCAGCAGTCTCCCTGGGATGGGACTCGCTTGGCTATCTTCTCTGGTTCCTCTCCATTGGCAGTCCGGTCGACATCACTTCCTGTGTCTCCGTGGGCGACCCGGCTAACATCAAAACCTGGGTCCTCTCTGTTGCTGGTCCGGCCAACTTCATCTCCTGAGTCTCCGTTGGCGGCCCAGCCCACACCAGCAACAGTTCCTGCCCTGTTCATGTCCTGTTCATGTCCTGTGCCTGCCTGCTATTCTACCCGTTAAATAAAACCTTCTGCATCTGCTCTGATGCCGTCCTGTTCTGCATTTGGGTCCTACCTTGCCTCACGTAACACGACAGCTGCGACAAAAATACGTTAATTGAAGCTAATCAGAGGAAATTTATTAATGAAATTTAAAACACATGTTAAATAAAACCAGTGATGGAGTATAAACAACACTGAGACAACTGAATGTTCTCAATCGTGGTGACAAAAAGAGGAAGTAGTTTTTGTACGACTCTCCTGTTATTGTCTCTCACTGTGTCTCTGGCACAGTAATACACAGCAGAGTCTTCAGGCTGCACATTCTGTCCGTTTAGAGTCACTGTGTTGCTGGAAGAGTCTAAGTCAATACTGAACTTGTTCTTCAGTGAATCTTTGTAGTCTGAGCCTCCAGTATATTTCCATGTGTATATATATATATATATATATATATATATATATATATATATATATATATGTATCCAGCACGTGCAACTCCAATCCACTCCAGTCCTTTCCCTGCAGGCTGTCTGATCCAAGCTGTGTAGTAGCTGCTAACAGGATAAGAGACCTGACAGGTGATGGTCAGACGTTGACCTGGCTGCACAGTCACGGAGGCTGGCTGTGTCAACTGTTCAACAACAACAACAAAAAAAAACATTTTGACCATAACTCATCATCACTACTAGGATAGACTGCTTACAATTTCTGTCTAAAGTGAATTTCACTGTGACATTATGATGTCCTTTTTGCTAATTATTTATTGATTTGGACCAAAAAATCCTTGTATGAGTCCACCCTCTTCACTTCTCCCTGGATGAGGGACCTCTATATATGTTATAGGTTTGCTTTATGCCTTGTTGTTTTCCATTTTCTTTGCCCCGTTTTCTGTATTTTCTTGTGCCTCATTTTCCTTGGTGTTTTTCTGCCTTGTGTGTCTTGTGTTCCTTGTATTGTCTTGTGTTCAGTTTGTTCAGTGTGTTCCTTGTGTTTGTATGCTCCTTGTCTGTCATTCCCTGTGTCCTGTGTTTAGTTGTTTCTGGTCTCTGTCCTTTGAGTTTATCTTCTCCAGTTCTGCTCACTTCCTGTTTTATTTTGTATTCCTTCCTCTCCTCACTTGTCTGCCACTTTACTTCCTGTCCTTGTGTGTTTCCCACCTCTGATTATTCTGCTCCTCCCTTATTAGTTTCACCTGTCCCCTGTTAGTCTCCTCACCTGTTTCCACTTCCCTGTCCCCCACAGTGTATATATACACCGGTCCCTTTCCTTTGTTTCTTGTGTTGTCGTCAATGTCACCCACCTCTAGTGTGCTCCTGTTCTCCTGCCTGTTTGTTCCTGCCTGCTGTGTTTCTCTTGTTTGCCTGTGTTCCTGTGTAGCCAAATAAAGAGTCATTTACATCTACTCTGCCTCCTGCCTCGTCTGCATCCTGGGTCCAACTGTACTTCACCCTGCACCCAACCCTGACAATATATGACTCTGATATGATTCTCTCACAAATGGTTTAAATGAAACTACAGTCTGTGTTGGAAAGATTTTCTTACTACTTTAAGTAACAGAGGAGAAAGAAACTGGACACCAACTGCCCTCTAGGGACTTTGTAAAAGAAACTGCAACATTATTTTTCACTCATTATGATTCAGTTTAGATTCCACATCATTTACAGGCATTATTGTGTCTTAATTTGTAAAAAAATATATATATAATTTGTTGTAGATAAATTAGATTGTGTTGACTTTGGACCTTTGAAAAATATTCAGTGTTGTACAAAAAATAATAAAACATATGTAGAACATAAAATAATATAAATTAGATATAAGTAAATATTTATTATGTAATATAAAATACTATGAAAGGAACTAAATGACTCCAGCAACCTAAAAGATGAGTCCTGTAGGTTTTTGTACAGCTGCTCAACCAACTCCAGTCACTGTGGCTGTCTCGAGCACAATAATAAACAGCAGAGTCTTCAGTCTTCAGACTGTTCATCTGCAGATACAGCTGCTGTCTGCTGTTTTCTCTGGAGATGGTAAACCGGCCTTGAACTGACTGAGAGTAGTATTTGCTGCTACTGTCATCACTGATGATCCATGCAATCCACTCCAGTCCTTTTCCAGGAGCCTGTCTAACCCAGGCCATCCATATATGTGGGAGCCACCAAAGTTAAATCCAGAGGCTGTACAGGTCAATCTGTGGGACTCTCCAGGCCTTTTAACCACTGGTTCAGATTCTGTCAGAGTCTGACCATCAACACCTGTCAAGAGAAAAAACAGCACTGAGTGAAATAAAGCTGGTGACACAAATAAAAGCTTTGTCAGATTAAGATGAGTGTAAATGTTGACCTGCCCAGCAGATAGTTAAAAGCAGCAGTCCTGTCCTATAGTCCATCATGTTAAACTGTGTGTCCACTGTTCTCTGTCATCCTCTCTGCAGTCAGATAAGTAGAGGTGGAAGACATCTGAGCTTTGCATTGACTCCTCCTCGCACAGGGAGGAGAAAACTGTGTCTCACTCTTTGTTTGGTTGCAATTAAAATGAATGTTTACTGACCAGAAAGCATCCATCTATGTCTATCTATTAAAAACTGTTCTGACATGTTTTAAATTGAGAAACTTTGTTTTCAACATTACCACAACAATAATTTAGACACAGTATATGTCCTCTGATTTAATGTATTCAAATGATGAGCGACAGTCAGGGAAGCAGTGGTGAACAGCACATCTGGAGATGTCATTGTGATCGAGCTGTGGTCATTTATTAGCATTAAAGTTGGTAAGAGATTATCATCAGGAGAACAGTAATATCTGGAGCATTAGGAGCTGTAAACTACTGAGTGAAAACAGACACTTCTTTCCTTCTCATATTTCTTCCTGTCTGTGGACATCACTGGGATAAATGTGAAAGCCAGTCCTTGTCTGTCCTCTAGAGTTTTAAAACAGGGATGGCAGAGTGAGTGTTATTCACCTGTTTCCCCCAATGCATGCTGGGATGCACTCGAGCACCAAGATGACATAAATGAATGAACTGAGTTAAATGAATGAAATGAATTGTGTCTTTGATTCTTATAATAGTATCTGTTCTAATGATATGTTCACACAGTTTGCAGGATACATCCACATCATCAACTCACCCAAAGCTTCTGCAGCTTGTTTCTGTCTTAAATTGTTCAAAAACAAAATGAACTAAAACTAAAAAAGTAAGAAAATGGTGATCATCATCCATCAAACACTTGAATATATCATTTTTATTCATATTATTACAATAATTATTTTTGTGTGTCACTGCAGAATTGATTTCCTTCACATGAATATCAACTAAACCAGAAAATAGTTTTTTACATCTTTTCAAAACATTTCTAAGTGACATCTGAGTTTTGCACTGACTCCTTCCTCACAGGGAGGAGAGAACTGCATTTGACCTGCAGTAACAATACAAGTAAATTTCAAAATGTAGTTTTTAAATGAAGGTTTTTATTATTAAGGGAGAAAAAAAAATCCAAACCTACATGGCCCTGTGTGAAAAAGTGATTGCCCCCCCTGTTAAAACATAACTGTGGTTTATCATACCTGAGTTCAATTTCTCTAGCCACACCCAGGCCTGATTACTGCCACACCTGTTCTCAATCAAGAAATCACTTAAATAGGACCTGCCTGACAAAGTGAAGTAGACTGAAAGATCTTTCAAAAGCTAGACATTATGTCGAGATCCAAAGAAATTCAGGAACAAATGAGACAGAAAGTAATTGAGATCTATCAGTCTGGAAAAGGTTATAAAGCCATTTCTAAAGCTTTGGGACTCCAGCGAACCACAGTGAGAGCCATTATTCCATAAATGGCAAAAACATGGAACAGTGGTGAACCTTCCCAGGAGTGGAAGAAAAAGAACATCATACCAACAGTAAAATATGGTGGTGGTAGTGTGATGGTCTGGGGCTGTTTTGCTACTTCAGGTCCTGGAAGACTTGCTGTGATAAATGGAACCTATGAATTCTGCTGTCAACCAAAAAATCCTGAAGGAGAATGTCCAGCCATCTGTTCGTGACCTCAAGCTGAAACGAACTTGGGTTCTGCAGCAGGACAATGATCCAAAACACACCAGCAAGTCCACCTCTGAATGGCTAAAGAAAAACAAAATGAAGACTTTGGAGTGGCCTAGTCAAAGTCCTGACCTTAATCCTATTGAGATGCTGTGGCATGACCTTAAAAAGGTGGTTCATGCTCAAACCCTCCAATGTGGCTGAATTACAACAATTCTGCAAAGATGAGTGGGTCAAAACTCCTCCACAGTGCTGTAAAAGACTCATTGCAAGTTATCGCAAACGCTTGATTGCAGTTGTTCCTCCTCCTCAGGACAAATGTAACATGATTATCATGTGTAGATTCAAGCTGTTTAAATCTTTCTTTAGAAGTATTCTTCACCTGAAAATGTACCTTTAAAGACCAAGTTAATATATTAAATAAAATATGAGATTCAAGCAGTCACTGACAGTCACTGTTTACTTGTGTTGTCTTTGACTAATATTTAAATTTGTTTGCTCTGAAGGAGTGTGACATGCAAAAAAAAAAAAATCTGAAGGGGGCAAACACTTTCACTGTTTGGATCTCAGTTATTTGTAAAAGTAGAGAATGATTTAATTTGTGAAAATTGTCAAAACTGGTATAATAATTCAGACTTTAAATATCAGTCCAGGCAAATTTACAAACCTTCACAACAGACCACCCACATTGTCACTGTTTTGTTGAAATAGTTTTGTCTCTTTATGATTGTAAGGGTTTGTTTGTAGAAACAAATCAGTCAACTTGGTCTTGGTTCAATAATTTTAAGACTTAGAGTTAGAGTTTCTCAATTGTGCTTCCATAATTAGACCAATAGGAATAAATAAATAAATATATACATATATATTTATTAACTTTAATGCATATATATATATATATATATATATATATATATATATATATATATATATATATATATATATATATATATATATATATATATATATATATAAAAGCATTAAAGTTAATAAATATATATATCATTGACATTTTTGCAGCAGCTGACATTTGCTCAGAGCTCTGACTGGACTTCAGCTGATCTTCATGAAGCTCTGGCAGCTCTGAGTAACTGGAGGTACTTCCACCTGACAGAGAAGAGTACACAGGTCTTTATTTTCACCTGAGCTGTCCATTTTTTTGCACACTGCTTGAACATGCACACTCAGTCTGACTATTTTTTTCATTTTTAGTCTTTGATGTCTTGTACTCAGTATATTAAAATACTGTATATTTCATATTATAACTGTATGTAAATCATGTTTTTTTCATTTACTTTTTAGCTCTTAATTTTGTTTCCCTCTAACAACAGTAACAGTGAACTGGTGTTGAAATCATTTGTGGTCTGAGGGCTCCTCCTCTGGTGGCTTCATGTTACAAGTGTTCAGGCACTGAGGGGTTTTTGTTCAGGTCTACAGACTCTTTGTGTTATTGTGTCTCTCTGGCACAGTAATACACAGCAGAGTCTTCAGGACTGCAGATTCTGTCCTTTTATAGTCACTGTTCCAGCAGAAGTGTCTCTGCTGTAGCTGAACTTGTTCTTCAGAGCATCATTTTGATAAAAGTCACCTCCACCCCACTGGTGGAAAATCCAGTCCATTGGTTTTCCTTCACACTGTCTGATCCAACCTGTTGCATAGCTGCCATCAGTCAAAGAATAACCAGAGACCTGACAGGTGATGGTCAAAGACTGTCCAGGCTGCACAACCATTGAGTCTGGCTGGATGAGATCAATACTGTTCACACCTGTGGAAACACAAATCAACATTATCTCCATCATTCATCTGACTATTGAGTGTTTCTAATGTGTTTATTAGTGTGAATCCACTGAAAGCTCCTCACAGGATCCAGCTGCCAGCAGCAGTATCAGAGCTACAGAGAACATGTTGATGTTGAAGCTGAACTGATGTGAGCTCTTCTGTCCTCTCACTGACACACACACACTTCACTTCCTTATGAGGGGACATTCATTTGCATATTACTGAATAAATAATTCAATTCAAATCAGTTACTTTATAATTGAAGTCTTCTCAAGTTTCCAGACTGAAGCAGAAATAGTTATTGTAACATGCTTGGAAAACTTTTAAATATCTAAATACCTAAAATCTATCAACACCACTTTCTTACTTGTATCATTATTAACATAATGTTCACATATGGTTATCTTACTGAACTTATAACGGTTGTTTAAAATAAATTACACTTTAGATTAACTTCTATGATTTTAGTCTTGTTGCAAAACGATGTTCAAAGACCAACATTGGATTGTAGTTGTTTTTTGCATAATTTTATTTCCAGTTGTTGTAAATGCACAAATGACTGAGTGAGTAAATTAGAGGAATTAAATTGAGATTTTTTTATGCAGAAATTATAATCTAAATGAAAATAACTTAATACATGTAAAGTTACAAACAGCACCTTTAGATCTGTTACCAGGGATTCCAAGAACAATGTATTGATTTTACAATAAGACAGCTAGAGAGTTAAAATGTTTTAAAGCCTAAAACAAAGTCAAGTCACCAATCATTTTAATAGTAAGTAGACTTCAGTTTGCATTTTAAAGCTTTGAACTTTTTCATCAAAGACTTTTAATGGTTTCAAAAGTTTAATGCAAAAGAGAAACTGGGAGCCTCTAAAAGAAAACTTGATTGAGAACTGAAACCTTTGGGACAGTATCAATGTTAGCTGCTTCAGTTAAAACAAAAACTATTTCAGTATGTGTCTGCTGGCTGAGCTATCAAATATATAAATCTGCTCTTCTTTTATAAAACAAACAATAGAGGACTGTTAGTAATGACCTATCATTTCACAAAACTTGTAAATATCTTAATTTCAGTACATTTTGATGTTGCTTGAAACTCCATTCATTCTCTCAATCCACAGCCTGCACTCTGCAGTTTTTCACTAAAATATTTATCCCAGCAGGCAAAACAAAATATATTTTGTGATTTATGGTCTCTGTGACCAACTGGTAAGAGACCCTGCAGCAGACTCTGAACACACTGGAGGGATTATAAATCTCATCTAGTTTGGAAACTCCTCGGGACGTCTGAGCTATTTTGTTTAGCCTGCTGCCTCCACAACCAGGCTTCGGATAAGTGGAGGAAAATAGATGGATGGATGATGATGATGATGGCACAGTAATACACAGCAGAGACTTCAGGCTGCACATTCTGTCCGTTTAGAGTCACTGTGTTGCTGGAAGAGTCTAAGTCGATACTGAACTTGTTCTTCAGTGAGTCTTTGTACGCTGAGCTTCCAGTAGATTTCCATCCAATCCACTCCAGTCCTTTCCCTGCAGGCTGTCTGATCCAGTGTGTCCAGTAGCTGCTAAGAGAATAAGAGACCTGACAGGTGATGGTCAGACGTTGACCTGGCTGCACAGTCACAGAGGCTGGCTGTGTCAACTGTTCACACTTCACACCTGTTGAAAAAAGAAAATGTTTTGTCACAAATGATCAAGTTCTGTTACAAAAGAAGAAGTGTTGACTTTGACAAATCCAGAGAGACTCACATCCAGCTGCCAACAGCAGCAGCAGCAGAGCTACAGAAAACATGGTTTATGTTGAAAGTGACGTGCTGTGAACTCCACTGACAGCCTGATGGGAAGTTTTTATAGCTGAGTAACAAGGAAGCTCACTGAGTTTGCATACAATCAAACACATGAAGCATCAATGTTGGTCTAACAGGAACCAATAGAAGAGTCTGTTCAGTGTTTTTATATCTGCAGAGTGAAAACATGCCTGCAAACCTTCCTCTGTTTTACATGTGATATTTTAATTTCATTACACACTCAACTGCAACATTTAGAAAATGTCTCTGCATTCACAGAAATGGTTAACTTAGTTTTTACTGTAAAATATTAATGCTTAAATGTGTTGAACTGACAACAATTCAACATTCAGGCATTCTCAATGTTTTTTTATTTCCAACAAAGACAATGCTCATTATTACTGTTCTTAATGTGAATTTTAACATGAATTACTGATGATATGAAACATATTCATTAAAATCAGTATAACATTAACAATGATTACATGCACCCATCGAAACAAGTTGAACAAACACCAATAATTTTGCTTTCTATATGTCATATTTACTGTGTGTTTATCATGTTTATAAAATGATTTAAACTCATTTTAAACTCATGATGTGAGATAATTAACTTTCACCACCTCATACATAACATTCATGATTAACTTTGATGGAATAAACACACCTTCTCTTTCCACTGAAGAATTTTTTTTTTAAAATTAATTTTATTTGCATTCTTATTGTACATACTGACTGTATTTTCTGCAAACTGAAATACAGCAACAGCAGCCAGGATCATGTAAATAGTATGAAAACTGAAGTCTGATGCTGCTGGTTTGCAGGTTTGTTATTGAAGAGTTTGTAATGGTTTTAGTGTTTGCAGATGTTTGAAGACAGATATACAGAGAAAGTTGGAGCCTTGATAAGAAAACAGCTTAAATATGTGATAAAATACAAAAACTACATCAGAGTCTCAAGTGTGAGTCAGTGAAGATCAATGAGATCAGCAGACCCTGAGTGTCTTCTTTTAGTAACAGAGGAGAGAGAAACTTCGACACTGACTGTCCTCTAGTGATTTTAAAATGGAAACTGCGTCACTGTTTTTCACTCATGATACAGTTTTTTAATGCTTTAATTTCAGCAGCCAGATTGTTGCTCTTTGGCCCTTTTATGAGAAAGTGTAATTTGTAGTGTTTAATTTTTTTTAAGTTTTTCATAATATTTCTTAGGAGCAAGTATAATGTAATGACAAAAAATTATTTAATAAAAAGATAATATTTAATTCATAATAAAAAAAATGAAAATAATAATAAAATTATTTTAATATGAAATTAAACAAAAAATATCTAATATGAAGAGAACAACAGAATACTGCTTGGCCTCCACCAGCTCTAAATACGTGTACTGTAGGTTTTTGTACAGCTGCTCAACCAACTCCAGTCACTGTGAGTCTCGAGCACAATAATAAACAGCAGAGTCTTCAGTCTTCAGACTGTTCATCTGCAGATACAGCTGCTGTCTGCTGTTTTCTCTGGAGATGGTAAACCGGCCTTGAACTGACTGAGAGTAGTATTGGCTGCTACCACTACCATCATCTATCTAGGCAACCCACTCCAGTCCTTTTCCAGGAGCCTGTCTGATCCTAGTTCATATGGTAGCTGCTGAATGTGAATCCAGAGGCTGTACAGGTCAATCTGTGGGACTCTCCAGGCCTTTTAACCACTGGTTCAGATTCTGTCAGAGTCTGACCATCAACACCTGTCAAGAAGATTAAAACATCAAGAACAAGAAAAATATAAGCTGGTGACACAAATAAAAGCTTTGTCAGATTAAGATGAGTGTAAATGTTGACCTGCCCAGCAGATAGTTAAAAGCAGCAGTCCTGTCCTATAGTCCATCATGTTAAACTGTGTGTCCACTGTTCTCTGTCATCCTCTCTGCAGTCAGATAAGTAGAGGTGGAAGACATCTGAGCTTTGCATTGACTCCTCCTCACAGGGAGGAGAAAACTGGACTGTGTTTGGATCTCAGTTATTGGTAAAAGGACTGATATAATAATTCAGAAAGGAAACATCAGTCCAGGCCAATTTCCACACCTTCATAACAAACCTCCTACAATGTAGCTGCTGTTTCGCTCTGTTTATGATTTAAAGGGCTTAGAAACAGTTTTGTCTGTTCACGATTATCTTTCTTTTATTCATTGTCTTTGAGTCCATTTTGATCATTATTTGACTTTAACAATTTCTTGTTTTGATAACTGAAATACAGAATAAGAGGATGCTTCACATCTGCCTCACACAATAACAGATGGGAATATTATTAACCAGTGCATAGTTGTAGAAAAGCACATGTTGGTAAAACCATAAAAAAGAAGAAGTCACAAACCACAACCTCAGCTGGTGCTTTCACATTGTGTTTTTTCTCTGTATGTGTCGTTATGATGCCTCCCTGGTTTGTCATTATACTTTTGATCTTCTACTGTCCCCTGTTGGTGATTGTAAAAATAACATGTTTGAGGTTTTTGTAAAGCTGCTGTCTGCTGTCGCTTACTTAGATGAGTGTTGTGTTTATTGCACAGTAACCTGTCCATAATCTGTCTACATTACATTTTATTGATTTTTCATGACTGT
This sequence comes from Scortum barcoo, assembly GCA_023238725.1. Lineage (NCBI taxonomy): Eukaryota > Metazoa > Chordata > Actinopteri > Centrarchiformes > Terapontidae > Scortum > Scortum barcoo. The sequence goes on from CM041547.1 coordinate 15,607,541, forward strand.
ACACCTGCCTACCACAGTATTATTGCTTCATTTTTTGTACTATGATTTATTGATTAAATTATATTCCATTCCTATATTTCAACACCTGCACTATTTCATGTGTTGTGCCTTAGATTCTCAGTTTTACTGCATGATTTTCTTTTCATACATATTGTTTGAGCATTGTTGGAGGGGGACAATGAAATAACTTGAACTTGAAATAACAGAGAGGACCACACAACTACAGCCGTCTGCTGCTCAACACAAAACACTCATTCTGAGGATATTTGTGATGTTTTCAAATCTTAGCAGCTACTTGTCACATATGAAAATGTGAGATCCAGCAGCTTATCTGAGATGGAGAACTACTTTTTTGACAAACTAAAGGGGGACAGGGACGACTTTGTTAGCTAACTAGATATTTCCATTGTGTTTGGCCTTGGGTCCCCATTTAGCTGCCATCTCTTTAATCTATCTGTCCCAGCTATCTTTGGGTGAAAGGCGGGGTACACCCTGGACTGGTTGCCAGTCAGTTGCAGGGCTAACACTGAAGAAAGACAGACAACACATTCACACCTAGGGGCAATTTAGAGTTAGATCAATAACCTAACCTGCATGTCTTTGGATTGTGGGAGGAAGCTGGAGCACCCAGAGAGAACCCATGCAGGCTCTCTCTGCAGAGTGGAAACATGTCTGTAAATCTCTATTTTTCATGATATTTTCATTTCATTGCACATCTTTTTATTTAATTTGTAAGATTTTTTTTCCTTTTGGTCATGAGTTTTTCAACAGTGACATATTTACAGTAAATAAAATACAAATACAATTCATTTACGCTGCTCAGCTCATTTGGTGGACTATCCATATACTGGATAAATTATGCAGAAATGTTGAAAGACACTCTACACCTGCTGTTAAAAATCAATAATGGGAAAATTATGAACCATTGATACTGTAGAAATTGTTAAATTTCACTAAAAAACAGGAAGTCACAAACCACAACATCATCTGTTGCTTTCATAGTGTGCATGTGTGTGTTTTTAGAGGAGCTGTCATACTCTCCTTAGTTAGTGTCATCTGACTTCTTATCTTCTACTGCCACCTGTAGGTCTTTGTGAAAAATGTTGGGTGGAGTTTTTGTAAAGCTTGGCTCTGCTTCCTTTAACCAGTGTGTGTGTTTGGCACAGTAATACACAGCAGAGTCCTCTGGCTTTAAGTTGGACAGTCTCAGATACACCATGCTGTTGCTATCATCTCTACTGATTCCTATACATCCTTGCATACTGCTGGCAAAATGTGTTTTACTTGTGTGGCAAGGAGTGGAATTTAATTTAAATAATCAGAAGAAGGAGATAAGATAATGGAAGTAACCAAGGAGCCAACAATGCCACCTGGGGCCTTGCACCCCAGGAAATAATGAAAATGTGAAAGAAAGTTTAAAAAAAAAACAAAACAAAAAAACAAGGACACAGGCTTGTGACTGAGGAGGCAGAGACAGTAATATAAAGCAAATAGTTTGAGAAACTAAAAAACCCTGGACTGGACCTACAAAGAGAGGACAAAATCTGGAACTGCTGAGACAAGAAATTACTTTAATTGGTAAGGTGAGTATCCAATTAATTTATTGACGAAGTTATATGAAGACTATCTAAAATTGAGACAAGCTATGAAAAGAAAATGCTAAAACTCTAGACACACAGCTAGTATAAAAAAAGCTAAAATCAGTGGACTGGGGCCTCTAGTGGGGAGGCAGACTACTACTAGGGAGTGCCCCTTTCTAAAGAAAACTATTCCCTAGTTTTCTTTATAAATTGCCTTTATACTGTATTAGACTAACCAAGACCTAAATTCCTTTAAAAGACAAACCTCTGACCGACAACACACTTCTGAGCTGCTGTAAAAGAGAGACCTCTGACTGAACGGTCATCTCATCATACGACAGGGAGACGAGCCATCACAAGGTTGTCTCTGACTGGTTTTAAATCTTAACTACAATGACCTCACACTCCCTCCCTTCCCCACCTTTCCTTTGATTGTATCCCACTATAAGTATCTGTCCTTTTTCTGTTATCACTTGTGAGTCCTCATCCAGCTGAGCACACACTCGGTTGTCTGACAGCTCACCTTCTTGCAAGAATACATTAAAATATAAAAGACACTCTGGTCGGATCAATTCTCTTTATTTCCAGTACAGACAAAATATATTTTTTCCACAACAAACTTGGTGTCAGAAGTGGGATCCCTTGAGAGATCATCTGGAGCCAACGGAGGACGGTTGACTGGCCTTCCAGGAGAAAAACAACATCCTCCTGCCTCTACCTCCACGAAAAAACCTTGGGAGAGGACCGATCCCCAGTCTCCACTGGGATCCCAAAGAACCCGCTTGAGGCCAATCTTGTATTCACTCGGTGAGATACTAAAATACTGATAATTGATCCAGATAATATAAGTGAGTTGACATAAGAGACACCCGGGTGGGTATTTGATTGGGGAAATAAATTAGCTGAATTATTTTAGAGATCTCTTTGGTATTTCTTTTTCGTGACTGCTTTGTGAGTCCAGAGAGAGAGAGAGAGTGGTATTTTGAGTAAATACTGACTAAAGGAGGACGGGGAAAAAATAGGGTTGGATGTTTTGACTGCATGTCAAAAATCTTGGAAGTCCTTTGACCTAAGAGATCCGTCTGTTGATGATTAACATACCGGTCCTAGTAGAGAAGACGCGGTAGACGACGGGTCTGAGTGAAAAGTAATAAAACGGGGAAACAAGGGTGGATGTTTGATAGTCATTTTTAATAAATATTATTTCATATAAAACAGACATTAAACTTCAGAGTCCTTTGACCTAAGAGATCTGTCTGTTGACGATTGGCATACCGGTCACAGCAGTGAAGAGACGGTAAACAGCAGATCTAAGCGTGAAACGGTTTTGACTCCAGTTGTACCAAAAACGAATCGGGGACTCGCAGTGACGGCTGTGTTTAGAGTGATAGTGTACACTACCTTTGTATCAGAATGGGTGCAAAGCAGGGAAAGACTCAGGCTCCTCCACCTGAGGGACCCATAGTGACAGTCATGAAAAACAAATAGAAAGAAAGTTGCAAACACTTGGCTGAGTGGACCGCTTCTTTGTGTGGATTCCCCAGGATTCTTCAGGGGGGTCACTCAGCCTGAGCCAAATAGCTTATCTAGAAGCAGAAATAAATAAAAACGAGGCAGAATTACTGAAGAATAAAGACTATAAAAGTAGAAGATTTATATACTGTGGTAAGTCACAGAAGGTGTCTAAAGATGTGGAAGGATGAGGCTGAGAAAAGGGAGAGAAAGAAAACACGGGGAGTTATCTAAAGAACGTGAAAACCCTCAGAAGGACTCAGATAAAAATGTTGATGCTTCTCAGGCTGCTTCTCTTTGTCCCTCTCTGCCTAAGGTGGATCCTGATCTCGAAGCATGCCCACCTCCCTACGTAAATATTGTGTATATTCTTCTATTGTATATATATCTCTATTGTATATATGTTACTTATAATACCTACTTTACATTTACAGTTTATATTTTATTTGTATAACTTATATTTTAAGGTCTTTACTTATTTTATTACTCTAGTTTATTATTTATGTTTAATTTAATTTTATTTGTTATTTTATTTTCTAAATTGATCTTTTTTACTTTTCTTGTTGACAGCCTCTATTACTGTTAATATTCTTTTTAGCATTGTTAGGAGAGCCTGGGACTTAAGAATTTCATTACCAATGATTGCTGATGTAATTGTTGTGTAATGACAATAAACTCTTGAATCTTGAATCTTGAATCTTGAACCACAGGCAGACCAGAACACACAAGGAGACCATTTACATACTGTGTGTGTGAGTGTGTTATTTGAAGGAAAACTTTCATTTGGAGAAAACATAACATTGTTTTGAATGCAGTCTTTGCTTTTGTGAGAGATTTGTGCAGTTTTGGGATTCATGTGTGAGTTTTTGTATTTGTGTTTTAACAAAATCAGCTCTTCTTGCTTTCAGAAAATGTGTAACTGTGGAAAAACTGTAAGTCTAAAATCATAGAAATACAAACTCACATCAATTATTATTGATGATCAATCTAAAATCCAATTATCGGTTGCATCTTTCAAAATAAGAGTTAAAGCAGGGAGGCCAAAAGTGTTCACTTAGTGTAACTAAAACATAATATAACCATAAAATTGTAACCTATTGTAACTATAGGATATACTATATATTATGTAATTAATGCAGCTTTATGTGATTTATTATTTAATTTATTTGAATGCTTTTAATATTACAAATGCTTTTTGCTTTTTGTTTGTTATTTTTACAATGTAAAAACTGTGACTGTGACTATCACAGTGACATCTGCAGTGGTTTTTGTACAGCTCTGTGGCTTCCTGTATCACTGTGGCCTTCGAGCACAATAATAAACAGCAGAGTCTTCAGTCTTCAGACTGTTCATCTGCAGATACAGCTGCTGTCTGCTGTTTTCTCTGGAGATGGTAAACCGGCCTTGGACTGACTGAGAGTAGAATTGGCGACTACCATCAGTATAAATATGTGCAATCCACTCCAGTCCTTTTCCAAGAGCCTGTCTGAACCAGCTCATCCCGTATGGCCACCAAAGTTAAATCCAGAGGCTGTACAGGTCAATCTGTGGGACTCTCCAGGCCTTTTAACCACTGGTTCAGATTCTGTTCTTTTGTCTTCATGTTGTAATTGTAGTAGGAATACTGATGAACCAGAGACTGGACCTCCCAGACACAGGATGTTTTTATACTACAATCAGTTGACACACATCAGCTGCACTCAGCTGATCTCCATTTCACAAACTGTGACACTGCTGGCACCAACATGCTGGACCTCTGTTGAATTCACTTCAGTCACTTTAAAGGGGATGAATATTTATGCAAACATTTATTTTACACTATATATTTTTAATTAACTGACATTAGTTTGTAAAAATCTGTTTTCACTTTCATATAAAAGAAGCTTTTTTATGCAAATTCCTGCCAAAAAAGCCAAATTATATTGACCATGATTTCATGTACAAAAGCAACAAAAGGGGAAAACGTCCAAGAGGGGTGAATTCTTTTTATAGGCATTGTAGAATCAACTGGTACATAACCAACATTTCACAACAAAAGTAAAATGTTTTTGACCTTTTCAAGAGTAGTTTTGTGGGCTGTTTCATTGCATTACATTAAAATGTCAGGCCTTCATGTTTTTTCCACCCCTTTCTAGCTGGGTCTCATATATATGTTAAATTACAAAGAGTTCACATATTGGCAACAAAAAAAAAATGATTAAGACACAATTAAACTAAATTAAATATGAATGCTTAATACATATAAATTAATTACAAACAGCACCTGAAGATCAGTGAGATCAGCAGCAGTCTGCTTTCAGTAACAGAGAGAAACGTGACACTGACTGTCCTCTAGTGATTTTATAATGGAAACTGCAACATTATTTTTCACATAAACACTGTGACTCAGTTTAGATTCCACATAATTTACAGATTTTATTACATTATCATTTATTAATTTGTAGAAATGTATAGTATTTGTCACAGTTTAAATTCAGCAACCAATGAGCAACAAGTGATCTTTATTGTGGGTTTTTTTGTGTGTGTTTACTGTTAATGGCTTATTATCTCTCAGGAATATTTTTTTAACTTCATATAATACAAAAACACAATCTGAATGAAAAACAGTATACATGAGAAGAATAATTAGATAAAAGATTGCATGTAAGTTTAAAAAAGTATAAGAAAACAATGAGTCTGTAGGTTTTTGTACAGCTGCTCAACCAACTCCAGTCACTGTGGCAGTCTCGAGCACAATAATAAACAGCAGAGTCTTCAGTCTTCAGACTGTTCATCTGCAGATGCAGCTGCTGTCTGCTGTTTTCTCTGAAACTTTTTTATTTGTATTTTTTTGGTCAGGCTATCAGTAATCCTGAGGCGTCAAGAAAGACATGTACCATTTGTATTTGTTCTTATGTATAAAGTGCTGTAGCATCAACACGAGATGATTAATCTGATGGGGTGAAAGATTCAAAACTCTGAATGAGGGCGTATTTTAATAAGAACTTACACTACCAGTCAAAAGTTTGGACACACCTTCTCATTTAATGGTTTTTCTTTATTTTTTATTATTATTATTAATGTACATTGTAGATTAATACTGAAGACATCAAAACTATGAAAGAACACATATGGAATTATATAGTAAAGAAAAAAGTGTTAAACAAACCAAAAATATGTTTGATATTTTAGATTCTTAAGAGTAGCCACCTTGTAATTTGATGACAGCTTTGCACACTCTTGGCTTTGGCTTTTCTCAATCAGCTTCATGAGATGGTCAAAAAAAAAAAAAAAAAAAATATATATATATATATATATATATATATATATATTCTGGTTTGTGTAATAGATCGATCAATAAAATCAACAAAAATAAAGTCTTGAATATTCGGTCACTTAATCACAAACAATATTATTTAAAAAAGTGTTTTGTAGACAACAGAATGTCCCCTGTGGTGGTGGTAAAAAGAGGAAGTAGTTTTTGTACGACTCTCCTGTTATTGTCTCTCACTGTGTCTCTCTGGCACAGTAATACACTGCTGTGTCCTCAGTCTTCAGACTGTTCATCTGTAGATAGAGCTTACTGCTGGAGTCATCTCTGGAGATGGTGAATCTACCCTGGAATGACTGAGAGTAATAGATAGGAGAACTGCCTGTGTGTATAAAAGCGATCCACTCCAGTCCTTTTCCAGGAGCCTGTCTGATCCAGGCCATCCAGTAGCCACCAAAGTTAAATCCAGAGGCTGTACAGGTCAATTCTGTGGGACTCTCCAGGCCTTTTAACCACTGGTTCAGATTCTGTCAGAGTCTGACCATTCAACACCTGTCAAGAGAAAAAAAACAGCACCTGAGTGAAATAAGCTGGTGACACAAATAAAAGCTTTGTCAGATTAAGATGAGTGTAAATGTTGACCTGCCCAGCAGATAGTTAAAAGCAGCAGTCCTGTCCTATAGTCCATCATGTTAAACTGTGTGTCCACTGTTCTCTGTCATCCTCTCTGCAGTCAGATAAGTAGAGGTGGAAGACATCTGAGCTTTGCATTGACTCCTCCTCACAGGGAGGAGAAAATCTTATGGACTGGTGATGACTTAGTATTTAGTGAAACTTTTGAGTCAGTGTTCAGTGTTAAGGAGTTTTTTTTTTCTCAAATCAGTTGAATTAAAGTTTATCTGAAGTTTATTTCACACCTCATTTTTATAAAACCTCAAAATGTTTATTTATCAAAATTAATTTAAATATAGTAAACATGTGAAAAAATGTTTAACAATATAAATAATGTACAGTTTTCTTCAGATCACAAAGATCTACAACTGCAATTTACAACATCCACTACACAGCAAGTTTCTGGAATAAAATAATCTGCAGTTAAAGAAAAAAGTGTGAAAGGGTTTGATTTTTGGAATTTATTTTCTAACTTAGACTACAATTTGAGTTGGGAGTTACTGTTTGGCTGTGTAATATTTCAGTGTTCATTCACTGGGTGTTGAGGGGCTTGATTCAACACTAGTCCTGCTGTTCACGATCCCAACAATTCCTCTATTGCCACAAAAACTGTAAGCTTCTTGAAAAAAGGTGACATGCAATTTAGTTTGGTATCAAGGCTCAGTCACTACCTGTAAATGGTCAGCAGGGCACAGGGAGGGATCCTGTGCTTCAAACAGCTCATTTGTTCTTTGACCTGCTTTCCATTGAATGGTTCACTTTTACAAACTATATCCAACTTTATGACTTTATGCAAACACAGATTTGATCATGAATTCAGCCAATAGACTGAGACGGTAAATTAAAATAATGTGGTGTTATTTTAACATTAGTCTCTGCTTATATAATAAAATAATTTTTTAACACAAACATGTATGTGTGTGTATGTGTTCATTTGTATGTATGTATATGTATGTGTGTGGGTTAGTTACATTTCTGAACTTGTTTTCATCACTCTAGGCTGCAGCCAGTAGCAACAAGAAGAAACGCTGTGATGTCTGTGGACCCAACAAGGACAGTAAGACTCAGTACACATGCATCAAGTGCAAGAAATACATATGAAGCACACACACAGTGAAACTCATGTCCGTCATATGGTGTGTAGACCAGAACGAATTTGTGTTCCAGTGTCCAAACAATACTATGTGTAACATTTGTCTTTATAATTTGTTTGAGAAATGGAAATAAACCTCATTGTTGAGAATCTCGTCACATTGGTTCAAGATTTATTCCACCATGTCTTGATTAGAATTCATTAAAAAAATCATCATTTTAGTGATAAATCTGATCTAGCAGTGGAAATGGAAAATATTAACCAAATGTGCTGTTTGTATTGTTTATAACTAAGATATAATCAACATCTGTTAAAGTTTTTTTACATTAAATGTTCTGCTTCATTGTTTTAAAAACCCCTCTAATGTTGTGGGTCCACTTTGGGTGAATAACAAAAATACACACACCACATAAGGCTTAAAGTTCTTTGTGTCATGATGCTGCAGAGTGAAAACACTAATCCCTGCCTGGAAATCAACTCTGCTTCATCTTGGCCCCAACTGAAGATGAAACATTCATTACCAGGACAACAATTCACCAGAACTGAATTTCTCAATGTTGAAATAATTTCATCCTAAAATGTGCCTGTTCACTAACAGAGATTGTTGACTGTATCTATTAACACTTTTTCTTCTTTTATTTTGAACCATGACTGATACACACACTTTGCTTTGACAATGATTGTGATAAGTCTACATTCAGACACAGTGGTAGTGGAGGATAGATTATTAATTTCTTTAAAATGAATCCTATTTATTTGTTTCTTTGTTGTTTTCTTAATGAATACAAAACATAAGTTAAATAAAAACAGCAATGGATGATAAATGATACTGAAACAACTGGATGTTCCTGGTGGTGGCAACAAAAAGAGGAAGTAGTTTTTGTACGACTCTTCCTGTTATTGTCTCTCACTGTGTCTCTCTGGCACAGTAATACACAGCAGAGTCTTCAGGCTGCACATTCTGTCCGTTTAGAGTCACTGTGTTGCTGGAAGAGTCTAAGTCGATACTGAACTTGTTCTTCAGTGAATCTTTGTAGTATGAGCCTCCAGTATATTTCCATCCAATCCACTCCAGTCCTTTCCACTGCAGGCTGTCTGATCCAATGTGTGGCATAGCTGCTAACAGAATAAGAGACCTGACAGGTGATGGTCAGACGTTGACCTGGCTGCACAGTCACAGATGCTGGCTGTGTCAACTGTTCACACTTCACACCTGTTGAAAAAAGAAAATGTTTTGTCACAAATGATCAAGTTCTGTTACAAAAGAAGAAGTGTTGACTTTGACAAATCCAGAGAGACTCACATCCAGCTGCCAACAGCAGCAGCAGAGCTACAGAAAACATGGTTTATGTTGAAAGTGACGTGCTGTGAACTCCACTGACAGCCTGATGGGAAGATTTTATAGCTGAGTAACAAGGAAGCTCACTGAGTTTGCATACAATCAAACACATGAAGCATCAATGTTGGTCTAACAGGAACCAATAGAAGAGTCTGTTCAGTGTTTTTATATCTGCAGAGTTTTATTATAGTTTTTGCATTTTTACTGTAACTTGCATGCCCGTATGTTTCCACCTTTCAAGCTGCTGGAACTGTGAATTTCTCTTGGAGATTAATAAAGTATCTATCTATCTATCCATCTATCTGAAAACATGCCTGGAAATCTCCTCTGCTTTACATGTGATATTTTAATTTCTTTATGCACTCAGTTGTAATATTTGAAATCGACATACAGTAACAAGGCTGATGTGCACCCAAGTACTTTTTTTATAACTTTTTTGCAGCCTTCATTTATTTCCTTTCTTACTCTACTTACTGAGTGTATTTTCTGCAAACTGAAATACAGCGACAGCAGCCAGGATCATGTAAATAGTATGAAAACTGAAGTCTGATGCTGCTGGTTTGCAGGTTTGTATTAAACAGTGTTTCACATGTTTGAAGACAGACATACAAAGAAACTTGGAGCCTCAAGAGAAAAACAGCTGCTCAGAAAATGAAACTTAAAAACTGAATTCTTTTACTCATATGAAAACTATTGCCGTTCATGCACTGAAAAGTAATGTTGTATTAGAAACTGAATTTTTAATCAAATATTATCCCGTGTGGTGGAGGCGCCTTGGAGGCAATGATGGCCATGACCAGAGGCATTTTGTTTTCAGGTTGTTCTTCCATTCATCCATCCCATTCTCATGAACTCCATATCTCAGGGATTATTGTCAAAAAGAAAAGATATTTATTTGACTTCAGAAATTTGACCACACTGTTAAAATGTATTCAAGTTATCTTAAATTTAAGTTATCATCACAATTTATTCACTCTCTCAGTTTTGTTCTGATCTCCATCTCCCAGGAGTATTTCTGGCTCTCGACCTCGAGGTACTGAGTGCTGCTGGACACATCTTCAGTCATGATGAAACGGCTTTGAAAGGAGCTGCCATAGATAGCAGAGTTTGTACCAGTGCTCATCCACTCAATCCACTCCAGAGCTTTCCCTGGCCTCTGTCGTATCCAGTGAATATTGTAGCTTGTCATGCTATAACCAGATATGATACATGACATCTTCACTTTCTCTCCAGGTCTTTTCACCTCAGAGGGAGACTGGTCCAGTTTGATCTCACTCCAAACTCCTGTAAATAAAGAAATTATTCAAGAAACTTGTACATTGTTGATTGAACATTTACAGAAGAAATAAAGCAGAATTTATTTTCTCACCATTAATAGTAACTACAAATAACAAACTCCAGATAATTGTATTTTCCATTCTGTGATAAACACTGTAGTTCAGTGCTCTCTGATCTCAGTGTTTCAGAAATATAGAAAACTGTCTCAGTGTTCTGTCACAAGTTGCTGATGGTGTATTTATAGAGGAAGAGTTTGCATAGACCTCCCTCTACAAGTTTAAAAAGGGAACATGTGACACAGATACATTTCTATAAGTAAAGTGTCTCCACAACAGCAGAGGAAACTGTAATATATCGAAGTTCTGGACAAATCATTTCTGGACTGAAAATGTCTGAAATAAAATGTTTATGTGTGATGGAAGGAAAAATGTACATTAACAGCAAATCATATCAGGCAGTAGAATAGTATTTAATTGTCTGATATTTATTTGTCACATGCTGATATTTGAGCATTTCATGCTGTATCATATCTTATGGTTATAATAGTTACTGTCAGTTGTAGTACAGTATGTTTGAATTTTCTTAAGTTTTATGTTTAAAATGTTTTTCAGCAGTATTAGTATTAGTATCAGCAGTATTAAGAGTAGTCGTTACCAGAGGGCTCCAGCAGGGGGAGATTGGCGCTATTGAGCCAAGTTAAGGGACACCTCGTTAATGTTTACCAGTGTAATAGATGAATGTGTAAATGTGCTCAGGAAACTTTTAGAAGATGACATGTTGTATTCTGCATGTTACTGAAATGACTGAGTGTACTATCAGAGCTCTGTGTCATAAATGATGAGCTGCAATGTGGTATCACTATGTTGGAAAGTAGGCAGGTGTATGTTATGCATTGATGTATTTGTTTATTTCAAGTGTTATGTTATCATTTTGATAAATGTAGCCTCTACCCCAGCGAAGTAAAATCCAGTCCATTGGTTTTCCTTCACACTGTCTCATCCAACCTGTTGCATAGCTGCCATCAGTCAAAGAATAACCAGAGACCTGACAGGTGATGGTCAAAGACTGTCCAGGCTGCACAACCATTGAGTCTGGCTGGATGAGATCAATACTGTTCACACCTGTGGAAACACAAATCAACATTATCTCCATCATTCATCTGACTATTGAGTGTTTCTAATGTGTTTATTAGTGTGAATCCACTGAAAGCTCCTCACAGGATCCAGCTACCAGCAGCAGTATCAGAGCTACAGAGAACATGTTGATGTTGAAGCTGAACTGATGTGAGCTCTTCTGTCCTCTCACTGACACACACACACTTCACTTCCTTATGAGGCGACACACAAGGAGACAATTTACATACTGATGACAGTGAATGGCCAAGCAGCGGGCCATCCCTCCTCCTACTCTAAGTCCTCTTGATGAGATGTGTACAGTATTTCAGAATAAAATCTTTTCTTGTATTTGTAATTTTTATACTTGAGCATAAAATCGTTTTCAGTTTAAAGGAGGATTCTTTACAATCACTAAAAATGCAAAAGGCCTGCTCATAAGATCATCATATTGGTGTTTTCTGCTCATCGTTGTGTTTAAATTGAAGCACATCAGTGTTCAGCTGGTTCTTAGAAATGTCTCTTCATTTGATGGTGTATGAGTGTGTTATTTGAAGGAAAACATTCATTTGGAGAAAACATAACATTGTTTTGAATGCAGTCTTTGCTTTTGTGAGAGATTTGTGCAGTTTTGGGATTCATGTGTGAGTTTTTGTATTTGTGTTTTAACAAAAGCAGCTCTTTTTGCTTTCAGAAAATGTGTAACTGTGTAAAAACTGTAAGTCTAAAATCATAGAAATCAATTATTATAGATGATCAATCTAAAATCCAATTATTGGTTGAATATTTCAACATCAGAGTTAAAGCAGGGAGGCCAAAAGTGTTCACTGTTAAACAAATAATCATACAAATAACCATAAAATTGTAACCTATTGTAACTCTAGAATATACTATGGGCAGTTTTATATTATTTATCATTTCATTTATTTAAATGCTTTTAATATTACAAATTCTAACTTTTAAATACACTTATATGAAGTGGTTTTACAGCACTTTCAGCTAAAAATTTATCCACTCACTCAAAACTTGTAAAACATTTTAAAACACTAATTTCAGTGTTTTGCCCAATATTTGCTTATTAACAAGCATTTGGTGCCTGATTTCAAGCACACAGCTTGTCACCAACAGACAGTGTAATAAGATATGATCAGTTTCTGACATTAAAGCTAGTTGGTAAGATTAAGTGCTCTTATTTTGAAAAATAAATCAAGTATACATTGCAGCTCCCTTCCTGTCTCTCTCAATGTGCATAAGCTCGCCCCTTTTTTATTTCTAAATCATTTAATACTGAATTGTCAATCAGCATCTCTCCACAGATTTGCTCGGTCTAATTCTCTCTTTTTAACTCGCTTTTCTTCTGTGCTCTTCTTCTGTTTATTTAAATTGTTGTTTTCTCTTTGCTTGGTTGTTTAGGTGGGAGGTGAGGAAAACATTATAGACACTTCAAGAACAGATGAAAATATGAACTGTAAGTATGTTGGTGGTTTCCTCACTGCTATTACTTTCATGTATGTCCCATGTGAGGCCACGACTGTGATCAGCATTAAAACAGTTGGTCTTTGTCTGCCCTCTAGAGTTTCAAAGGAGGAGCTGCATCTGTTTTTTATTTCAACATCAGCTAATTATGAATCCATAAAATAAAGATATGGTTGTATTTGAATACATTATTAATGGCGGCCATTTTATAACACCTGCAAGTAATACTACGCTGCAACAACTGCAACAATTAAAAAAAAAAGCTCAATATTTTTAAATTATGCTCTTCCTTTTTTGTTGTGAATTGTTTTATTTACACCACATTCATTTTTCAGAACAATCTGATGAGTGCTATAAGAGGATTTTGGTCAATGTGAATGTCCTCTGAATCTAAATTAAGGTGAAGTGAGAGTAAGATAATCTAAATGAATACTTGAGTTTTCTACAGCTGGTAGAAGTCCTGGATTTTCTTTAAACTTTTAAAGGTTTCAGGATTCAAATTGTGGATGTTTGAAACCAGAAACAGAGAAACTTGGAGCCTGTAGTTCACAGCAAAATATCTGCTGGTTTATTGGTCAAATAATGTGCATGAACGTGCTCTTTCATATCACATTAAGAAGAGTTAACAAAGCAGTAGACGACTTGGACAGCTCAGTGAGTGTTGAGATTAAAAACAACTCCTTGAAGTAATCATGTGATATTACTGTGGGAGTCCTGTAGGTTTTTGTACAGCTGCTCAACCAACTCCAGTCACTGTGAGTCTCGAGCACAATAATAAACAGCAGAGTCTTCAGTCTTCAGACTGTTCATCTGCAGATACAGCTGCTGTCTGCTGTTTTCTCTGGAGATGGTAAACCGGCCTTGAACTGACTGAGAGTAGAATTTGCCTACCACTACTGTCAGTATAGATTAAAGCGATCCACTCCAGTCCTTTTCCAGGAGCCTGTCTGACCCAGTTCATATCAGTAGCTGCTGAATGTGAATCCAGAGGCTGTACAGGTCAATCTGTGGGACTCTCCAGGCCTTTTAACCACTGGTTCAGATTCTGTCAGAGTCTGACCATCAACACCTGTCAAGAGAAAAAAAACAGCACTGAGTGAAATAAGCTGGTGACACAAATAAAAGCTTTGTCAGATTAAGATGAGTGTAAATGTTGACCTGCCCAGCAGATAGTTAAAAGCAGCAGTCCTGTCCTATAGTCCATCATGTTAAACTGTGTGTCCACTGTTCTCTGTCATCCTCTCTGCAGTCAGATAAGTAGAGGTGGAAGACATCTGAGCTTTGCATTGACTCCTCCTCACAGGGAGGAGAAACATTTTGTGGACTGTGATGACTATTTGGTGAAAATGTGGAATCAGTTTTCAGGAGATTTTCCTCCAAGTTAGTTAAAGATTATCTGACTCTTTTTTTTTTTTACATTATATAACTGAGTATTAAAACCAAAACCACATTTGGTACATTATTTTCATAAAACTTAAAACAAAATTTTTTATCTCAGTTCAGAAATTTGACACACTAATGAGATTCATCATCATGATTTATTTTAGTCTGTGCAGTTTTGTTCTGATCACCAACATCTAGTAGGACTTCTGAAAATTGTTTAGTCATCTCATCATGTTAAAACACCCGCTAACATTTTTAATCTATTTTTAATCAGGGACATTTCACCTTTTTAATTATCTTCTGATACAGCAAAGTTCACTCTGTGATCAAATGTTTTTAAGTGTTATTATATCTGCAGAGTGAAAATATGTCTGGAAATCTCCTCTTCTTTACATGTTTCATTTCATTGCACACATCTTTTTATTTAATTTGTAAGATTTTTTTTTGTTCATAAGGATGAGTTTTGCAGTTTTTCTATTTACAGTAAGTAAAATACATTAATTTACACTGCTCAGCAGCATTTGGTGGACCATCCATGTAGTGGATATATTATTTAGAGATGTTTAAATATATTCTCAACATCTGTTGTTAAAAATCAATAATGGTAAAATTATGAACCATTGATACTAAAAAACAGGAAGTCACAAACCACAACATCACCTGTTGCTTTCATAGTGTGCATGTGTGTGTTTTTAGAGGAGCTGTCATACTCTCCTTAGTTAGTGTCATCTGACTTCTTATCTTCTACTGCCACCTGTAGGTCTTTGTGAAAAATGTTGTGTGGAGTTTTTGTAAAGCGGCTCTGCTTCCTTTAACCAGTGTGTGTGTTTGGCACAGTAATACACAGCAGAGTCCTCTGGCTTTAAGTTGGACAGTCTCAGATACACCATGCTGTTGCTATCATCTCTACTGATTTCTGCACGTCCTCTCACACTGCTGGCATAAGTGTTTCTGCTGGAAGAAGAGAAGCCAACCCCTGATCCACTCCAGAGCTTTTCCTGCAGGTTGTCTTATCCAGTGCATAGCACAACAGCTAAATGTGAAGCCAGATCCCCTGCAGGAGAGACTGAGAGTCTCCCCTGGGCTTTTTCACTACTGAACTGGAAGGAATGGACTCCATCCTCTGACCTGTACAACCTGATGAGATGAAAGGAGAGAGGAAGCACAGAAGAAAGTGAGACAGTCATCTGGGAAGTTTTCTGCTCTCACTGACTGACCATCAGTCCATGTTGTCTGATGAAAGATCAAACAGCAAGAAGCAGGAGAACTCACAGGGCAGAGAGAGAGCAACCAGCAGAAGAGTGAGTGTGTTCATCATCCTGAGGCTGGAGATGTTACCTCTGATTCAGATTCAGATTCAGATTCAGATTTCCTTTATTAGTCCCACAGCGGGGAAATTCACAGTGTAACAGCAGCTAAACACAATGGAAAATAAATAGAGGAAATGCAAGACATAAGGTAAGATAAAAAATAAGAAAAGATATTTAGCATAAAATCTGAAAAAATAAATAATTATAACTTTAATTATAATTTATACCTGTACACAGTACAGAGGCAGGATCTGCCTGAGAATACATATAAGAATATATAATATCTCAGGTAGAAAAAGTGATGACAGTGAAACAGTGAAATGAATAGTGAGGTGAAGTGGAGTGTATTGAGCAAGAGTCCAGTTATTAGTAAGTTATTTGTTTATTGTCTGCAGACTAGCGGGCATTTTGTTTGTTGTACAGTCTGACAGCAGCAGGCAGGAAGGACCTGCACGGTACCTCTCCTTCACACAGCGTGGATGGAGCAGCCGCTCACTGAAGGAGCTGCCCAGAGCTGTCAGACTGTCCTGTAGAGGGTGGGACGTGTGTTGTTTAACAGGGACGACAGCTTAGCCATCATCCTCCCGTTTCCCACCACCTCCACTGAGTCCAGGGGGCATCCCAGGACAGAGCTGGCCCTCCTCACCAGTCTGTCCATTCTCCTCCTGTCCCTGTCGGTGATGCTCCACACAAAGTACAAGAGCAGTCAGCAGGACACAAGTACACTGCACAGACTGAAGATTTGCATCAGGATATCATGGGGAGGGAGTGGCTCCTGTACAGGCTCCTGTCCAATTAACTATTCATGTTTTAAAACTGCTGTGTGTCCATCCATACAATATCACAACAGCAAACACACAGATTATTTGGTATTTTGTCAAATATATTAGTTTATCAGCATAATTTGCAGTTAAAGACTACCAAAATCAATAAACAGACCAAATTTTTGGTCTCTGTAGTGATGGAAGAAAACTTTTGATAAGAAAAATAAAATTAGACATTAACAAAGAAAGTCTATGTATTTTTAATGTATTTTGGTGTCTCTTTAATTTCATGTTGTAAGATGTATGTAAGATGGCGCTGCTCCAGGTGGCAGCCTGTAGCCGCAGCTCCCGTTCGTGTTTTTTAACTTTTGTTATTTGTTGGTTTATTCCTTTTCGTTGTTGTTTTTTTGGATCAATCACAACCTGTTTATAAAAGTTGTGACAATGGCTGGACTAAGTTTTGTTACCCTTCTCCGCGTTCTTCTGTTACGTGAGGTCTCTGGGGAATAAGACGGACGAACTTGCAGCGCTGGTGAAGACCCAGAGGGAAAACCGCGAGTGTAGCATCTTTTGCTTCAGTGAAACTTGGCTGCACTCGCACATCCCGGACAACAGCGTTGAGATTCAGGTTACAGTTTGGTACGGGGAGACAGAGACTGCTCCAAAAGTTCGGAAGAAGAAGGGTGGCGGGATTGCACTTTATGTGAGTGAGAGGTGGTGCAATCCCGGACATGTCAATGTGAAGGAACGGCTCTGTACCCCGGACATCGAACTGCTGGCTGCGGGAATGCGCCCGTATTATTTATCGGGGGATTTCATGTCTACCAATGTTATTGCTGTTTACATTCTCCCCCCGTCAGCTGATGCAGCAGTGGCCTGTGAAGTCATCAGCTCCAGCTCCACCGCTGCTAAAACTACAAACTGACCACCCGGATGCATTCATGGTTATTACAGGTGATTTTAATCATGGCTCACTGGACAAAACTTTAAATAACTTTCACCAATATGTTGACTGCACCACCAGAGACAATAAAACGTTGGATCTCCTGTATGCTAATGCCATGGATGCATATGACGCCACAGCCCCCCCCCCCCCCCCCCCCCGATCAGAAACAAGTGTGCAGGTGAGGTCAGGTGTGGAGATGAGTGAATGGGGGTAACCTCCTCTTCTTCCTCGGCAGGCAGGCAGATAATGACAAAGATAGACAGAGGGAGACAAACACACACACGAGGAAGAGAAAGCTGGCCCATCAGGTTTATCTGGGTGGTCCTGATGAAACTGCTTCACCATTTCTGGTCTGGTGACTACAGGCTTGAGCTGTGACACATGGAAAATGGGGTGGATATGCATGGAGACTGGGAGTTTGAGGCAGACAGCATAAGGGTTGATGACTCTTTGAATGGTGAAGAGGCCCAGATAACGGGGGGAGAGTTTGCGGGAATCTGTCCTGAGGGGAATGTTCTTTGATGATAACTACACAGACTGAGCAACGGTGCATTGAGGGGCTGGAGATCGTCTTTTGTCTGCAGCTCGTTGGTTCCTCCCAGGGGTTTCCTCCAGAGCCGCCAGGGTCTGCCGCTACACAGCCTGGCAATGCCGGAGATGGTGCTGTACTGAAGAGACAGGGGAAAAGTGGCGCTGGTAGCTGAGGAAGGCCTCAAATGGTGACGGCCTGGTGGCAGAGCTGATGAGAGAGTTGTGAGAATACTCAATCCAGGGGAGATAGGTGCTCCAGGAGCTGAGGTAAGCCGCAGCCACACAGCACAGGGCTGATACCAGATCCTGGTTTGTGCGCTCCGTCTAGCAATTAGTTCGCGGGTGGAAACCAGAAGACAGGCTCACCGTCGCTCCCAGCTCTTTGCACAACTCTTTCCAGACCTGTGAGATGAATTGTGGTCCACGATCTGACACAATGTCCTGCAGGATCCCATGCAGGTGAACCACGTGACCAGTGAGGAGATGTTGTCTGCACTGCTGGGCACCTCCTCTCCATCGGACAGGCAGGAGAGCGCATCAGGCTTCACGTTGTGGGACCCAGGGAGATACATGAGCGTAAAATCAAAACGGCTGAAGAGGAGGAGTGCCTGTTCACTAACAGAGATTGTTGACTGTATCTATTAACACTTTTTACTTCTTTTATTTTGAACCATGACATGTCACTGTCTTGCTGGAAGAGTCATAGCTGAAACTGAACTTGTTCTTCAGTGAATCTTTGACATATGTGCTCCATCCATCACCTCCAATTATAATCCACTCCAGTTCTTTCCCTGCAGGCTGTCTGATCCGAAGCTGTCCGATAGCTGCCCACAGAATAAGAGACCTGACAGGTGATGGTCAGACGTTGACCTGGCTGCACAGTCACAGAGGCTGGCTGTGTCAACTGTTCACACTTCACACCTGTGGAGGAAAACATGTTGAATATTGACTCAGTGTAATAACAGTGAACAGTCAGTGTGCAGTGATCATACTGTCAGTGTCTCTGCCTCAGTGAGACTCACAGGATCCAGCAGCCAGCAGCAGCAGCAGAGCTACAGAGAACATGGTTGGTATTGAAGGTGATCTGATGGGAGCTTCTCTTCTTCTGCTGCAACTGACAGCATGATAGGTCAATGATTTAAACTCATTTTAAACTCATGATGTGAGATAATTAACTTTCACTACCTCATACATAAGATTCATGATTAACTTTGATGGAATAAACACACCTTTCTTTCCAACTGAAGAATTTTTTTTTTAAATTAATTTATTTGCATTCTTATTGTACATACTGAGTGTATTTTCTGCAAACTGAAATACAGCGACAGCAGCCAGGATCATGTAAATAGTATGAAAACTGAAGTCTGATGCTGCTGGTTTGCAGGTTTGTATTAAAGAATTTTAATGATTTTAGTGTTTCAGAAGTTTTATCTCAGCAAAAAACGTCTGAGATGAAAACTACTGTAGTTCATGCACTGATAAGTCACTTTGTATAACAATTAAGATTTTTAATCAAATATGTATCATGAGGTGTTCAACAATTATTGCCTGCTTGAACATGCACACTCACTCTGATGACTATTTCTATTTATTTTTTAATTTTAGTCTTTGAATTCTTATAATTAGTATATTCAAATACTGCATATTTAATGGTATAAGTGTATTAAAATCATGTTTTTCTTTTCATTTACTTTTTAATCATAAATTTTGTTTCCCTCTTCTAACAGTGAACTGGTGTTGAAATCATTTGTGGTCTGAGGGCTCCTCCTCTGGTGGCTTCATGTTACATGTTGTTACGCCCAGCCTAGGGGAAAACCAAGGCACAACATAAAAAGTGAATGACTCCCTCTCTCCCCACTCCCAAAGATGACCAGCGCAAAACACGGATGCAGTCCAACACAAAATATTTATTAATAAATTAGAGTATCACAGGCGTCGGGGGGAGCATGGCCAAAATAACAAACAAAAGCATCTAGAAATCAAAATCCACTAACTTACCTATTTGAATAATAAAAATAAAATATAGGCATCTTGCCTGCCTCCTTAAACATAAACAGAAGAAAATTCATGAACATAAATAGCTTCTCCCCCTACAAGTACCCGGACTGCTTATCACCAAAAAAACTCTTTTTGTACTTTTTTGTAAAATTTTGTACTGCTGCACCATACAGCACCACGACTTTAGAGACTCAGTCAAGCACACGGACACGCTGTCGGAGTCTGGTCAGTCTGGTCGGGAGTCAGGACGCGGATCAGAGAGAGAGCTAGCCGGCATGGGCCGTCCCATTTTGAAGTGTGTCCCATTGGTCCTCCGTCCATTCACCGGCCACCACCTAGACAGAACACAAAAGGGGAGGGACAGGGTGACAGCACCTCCCTCAGGCAGGGAGCGACAACAGCACAGACACTTAAACACAAAGTTATGACTTCAGGTCGTAACACAAGTGTTCAGGCACTCTTTTTTTTCATTCATTGTGTTTGATTTGAGTCCAATTTGATCATTATTATTATTATATTATTATTTGACTGATCTGAGAGACTCTCTAACAACTCTGGACAGGATGGGATGTGTTGATGTTGGAGATAAAGAACCTGTCTGATATCTACAAAGAAAACAAACAGCACATAAATAATCAGTCTGCTCTAAAATGATAAATAAACCTAAACTAAACAAAGATGGTCCTAACATTTGTCAGCTGGCAGTTTTTATCATCAGCAGGTTTACACACATTTGAAGAAGCTGCAGCAGCAGAAACTCCAAAAAAGCTGCACGGTGATTTTCACTGAATTATTTTAATATTTCTCATTGTGAAATCAGCTGCCACACTACTGATGTGAACACTGATTAACAAACGAGCAGAAATAAATGTTTAACATGAAAAGTAATCTACAGTAATATCTGTTCGGTAAAACAACGAGCACACACGTATTTCAGAGTTTGCCGCAGCGTGTTCACGAACTGCGTTAGACACTCCTCCTCTTGCTCTGATTGGTTGTTTTGATTCGGGCGCGGTGGATTTTAACAAATGGCTTTAGAGGCAGGAAGGCGGGGCCAGAGGAGGCTGATTATCATCTGTATCATATTCTACTATCAGGAATATGAGTGAATTGAATTGAGTGAATATGACTAAAAGTAGTGTTTGAATGAACCTTTAATATTTACCAGTGTAATAGATAAATGTGTAAATGTGCTCAGGAAACAGTTTGTAAGACGACATGTCTGCGTGTTGTAAAATAATGAAGTTAATAACCTGACGACGATTAAGCTAGCTACATTAGCCTCTAGCAATGCTAACCGCGCTGTCTCCATGGGAACAGCAGCACCGCAGAGCTGCAGAGAAACCATCTGGCTGTTGTATTCTGCATGTTACCGAAATGACTGAGTGTACTATGTTAAAATTTGCCTTTACTCTGTTCACTTTAGATTTGTACTTTTTCACTGAACTCATGTAACTTTTTAGTTGTTTTCAGTTAATCAGAACAGCGTGAACTTCAACTTGACAATCAGGAATCTGATGTACCCACAAATTCCTCTTTAATCTGTCAGTTAGGCTTGTTGTATTATGGCGCTTTTCCACTAGCACCTAACTCGGCTCGACTCGGCTCGCTCAACTCGCTCAACTTCTTGGTTTTTAGGCTTTTCCATTACGTGTGTTTCTAGTACCTACTCGGCCGGGGTTCCAAGCCAGCTGAGTCGAGCTGAAAATGTGACATCGGCAGACGGCAGGCCGCTCATTGGCCAGGGCGTGGCGTCACTAGATGCGTCGGGAGAGCGACTCGTTCATAAGAGTCAACCCCGCCATTTTTAAAACGCAATAACAGCAAACATGATACGATCAGAGATGAGGTGCAGACATTTCTTTGTCTGGTGGCCTCCATAGTTGTTTCGTGTTTGTGTCGCATAACAAATGACGTCGCTGGAGTTTCGGCCCCATTGCTATGACAACCCCACCCACGCTAAGGTGGTACTCTATTGTAATGGACAACGACCGAAACTGAGTCGAGTCGAAGTCGAGTCGAGTCGAGTAGTGCTAGAACTGTGTAATGGAAAAGCGCCACGTCATGTTTCATACCACATTTCAGTAAGTTCAAGTGAACAGTGGTTGGCCTGTTCACGTCAGAGATAACTGGCCAATGAGACTCCGTGGTGCGTAAGTCCAACCTCTGTACGGGGCAGTCCCAGCCCAAGAAGATAACTGTGAATCACACCCTGGAAATCGAGGCTCCATCTGACTGAGATCCTGTGAGAGCTCTGTCACTTTGAGCCCAGCGCTGTAATACTTTACCTGTGACCTGAATAAACCTCTACATCTGTGAACTGAAGATTTCTCCGGTTTGTTCTTAGGCTTCCAACTAAAGAATCGAGGCTAACAACTATCAGAGGTCTGTGTCATAAATGATGAGCTGCAATGTGGTATCACTATGTTGGAAAGTTGTCGGGTTGCAGTGTATTTTGTGCATTAATGTATTTGTTTATTTGAAGTGAAGGGTGATAACATAAACATGTTAGACTGCTATTTTGATGGATGTTTCAAAACAGCCTAAAGATGTTTATTATGTTTCAGTTTTGTAGGTATTTAGTTTGAGTATTGTACATAATGTACTGGCATTTGTTTTTAAGGTATGTTGTTGTCTTGGTAGGTCAGCCATTACACACATAACCTGAGGAAAGTTTGTGTTTGCGAATCTTTCGTTCAAATACCCTCCCTTCAGGGGTTTTACATTTGATCTACAAACAGAGTCTTTAAGTCACAGTATAAAGCTTTTGAAGTTCAATTAAACTGAAAACCTTAACTGTTTCTTTTATTGTTGCTAAAATGTGTCTGTGTTTATTAACAGAGATTGCTGACTTTTAACAATTTTTCTTCTTTTATTTTGAACCATGACTGATACACACACTTTGCTTTGACAATGATTTGATAAGTCTACATTCACTACATTACATTGACAAAGTGGTAGTGGAGGATAGATTTTACTTTCTGTAAAATAAATACCTTAAATGAAGCTGCTTAGAGGAAATTTGTTAATGAAAAATAAAACCAATGTTAAATAAAACCATCAATGGAGGATAAACGATAATGAGACTACTGAATGTTCCCCGTGGTGGTGACAAAAATCCCAAAGATTTCAATATTTAGTCAGAGTTTTCATTACTAACACTTATTATTTTCAAAAAAGTGCTTTATAGACAACTGAATGTTCCCAGAGGTGGTGGTAAATAGAGGAAGTAGTTTTTGTACGACTCTCCTGTTATTGTCTCTCACTGTGTCTCTCTGGCACAGTAATACACAGCAGAGTCTTCAGGCTGCACATTCTGTCCGTTTAGAGTCACTGTGTTGCTGGAAGAGTCTAAGTCGATACTGAACTTGTTCTTCAGTGAATCTTTGTAGTACGCTGAGCCTCCAGTATATTTCCATCCAATCCACTCCAGTCCTTTCCCTGCAGGCTGTCTGATCCAAGCTGTGTCCAGTAGCTGCTAAGAGAATAAGAGACCTGACAGGTGATGGTCAGACGTTGACCTGGCTGCACAGTCACAGAGGCTGGCTGTTGTCAACTGTTCACACTTCACACCTGTGGAGGAAAACATGTTGAATATTGACTCAGTGTAATAACAGTGAACAGTCAGTGTGCAGTGATCATACTGTCAGTGTCTCTGCCTCAGTGAGACTCACAGGATCCAGCAGCCAGCAGCAGCAGCAGAGCTACAGAGAACATGGTTGGTATTGAAGGTGATCTGATGGGAGCTTCTCTTCTTCTGCTGCAACTGACAGCATGATATCAAGTCTTTATAGCAGACTGTGAGGAAGTTCACTTTGCATAGAGACGGACACTGACAGGATATAAAAGAAGGACGGACTGTCCTGTCACAAGTACAACACTCATGTTAACATCTGGAATCAGTGTGATTTATAATCCAGATTATTAGTCTCATTCCTCTGTATTCTTTACTGCAGCTTCTGTGAGCAGAGTTTTTAAACCCTCTAACAAAACAAGAGACCTGGCAGATATGGAAAGTTCCAGGTGCTCTGGAAAAATGGACAAAAGCACTTACTCACAGGACATTTTATGATCCTTTTATAGTCAAAATAAGCAAAAAGGTCCAAACTTACATTTTTAGCCATAGGTGTTAAAGGGTTAACTTCAATTTTTTACAATTTCTTCTTTTGATAACTGAAATACAGAATAAGAGGATGCTTCACATCTGCCTCACACAATAACAGATGGGAATATTATTAACCAGTGCATAGTTGTAGAAAAGCACATGTTGGTAAAACCATAAAAAAGAAGAAGTCACAAACCACAACCTCAGCTGGTGCTTTCACATTGTGTTTTTTCTCTGTATGTGTCGTTATGATGCCTCCCTGGTTCGTCATTATACTTTTGATCTTCTACTGTCCCCTGTTGGTGATTGTAAAAATAACATGTTTGAGGTTTCTGTAAAGCTTTAAAGGTGCAGTTGGCAGCATTGAGCAGAGTCCTCTCTCTGCCTGAACATTTGAACCAGTACAGCTTTAAGGCTCCTCACCCTCCCTCTCCGCTGCCCCCCCACAGTCCTTCCCTCACCCACACAGGTCGAATGTTTTCAGGTGAAAACACACACAGAGGATACACAGATAGGAAACATGAGTTAAACTCTGTCAGAGAGATATAACAGACTTTACAATAACTTCTGACCATACGTTAGCTAGACGTTTGGTGCTCAGTTCATTAAACAGTCGAACTTTGTGATAACGTGACGTGTTTCTGCACAGTCAGCTTCTTTACAGATCCTTTTTCTTTAGCTTTTTTTCTTCTCTGCTCATCTTGTGTTTCTTCTCTCTCAGTATCAGCAGTAGTTGTCAGAGGAGGGAGGCTCACTTTTCTCTCTCTGCTCCTCGTTGAGTAAACAAACCAGTTTGTGACCCTCGCAGTGACCCGGAAGAGTTTGAGCGTCACCACGAGAGCTCCTACGCTGACGCTGGACGCCGCAGCGTGTTCAGCGTGTTCACTAAACTGCGTTGGACACTCCTCCTTCTCTGATTGGTTGTTTTGATTCCGGGCAGGCGTGTGGATTTTAACAAATGGCTTTAGAGGCAGAAGGCGGGGCCAGAGGAGGCTGATTATTATCACAGATGATCTGTCTCATATTCTACCATCAGGACATGGAGACAGTTTGAGTGAATATGACTAAAAGTAGTGTTTGAAACTGTTACCTGATGTTACCTTAACTGAACCTTTAACTACTGCTAAAGTAGATTTTATGGTGCAAACTTCAAAGTCCTTAATAGACTGCAGTACATCAAGAACGTAGCTGTTCCCCTCCACACTCACTCTGTCTCCTGTGACCACATTACACTTATTTCAACAATAAAACTAAAATTCCTTCTCTTCTTTCAAAAAAGCCCTCCATGACCAGGACCCCTTATATCTTACCAAGTTAAACTGTCACAATCCTTCCAACACCCTTCGTTCTTTTGACACCAACCTCCTGTCACCATCATTTTTTAGCATTTTAACTTTTATACTGATGTATGTTTAGGTTTTTAGGTCACTTAATTTAGTGAGAATGAGTATTTTGCAAATATAAATAAAGTAGTACAACTAAAATGTCATTTTAAAGAATATTCCCAGGTTCATATTTATTTTAATTATAATAATTAAGATAGAAATAAATTCAATGTACAGTAAAGTTTGAACATCAAACATAAATATTTAATCAGTCTCAACTCTGTCTAGTAGGCCACAAACAGTGAAAAAGAAAAAGGAAGAGAATCAAAGCTTATTGTATCAACATTTATTTATACCATGTCCACTTAAAGTACTTTGTGTTTTGATATAGTTAATGCAGATTGAAACAGCTCTGCTGCTGAAATATCATCAGGAGAACAATTTATCTGGATTAAATTGCTCAATGTTGAACTTATTTAATGACACTTCCTAAAATGTGCCCATATTTACCAAAAGAAAGTGGTGACAAAGCATTTTCATTTTGCATTGAACCATTTTACTTACACTGATTTGGTATTTGGAAAGAAAATTTTTTTTCATGAACATTAGATATAAATTGAAATGAATTGAGACACATGAATGTTCCCAGAAATAATGACAAAAAGAGGAAGTAGTTTTTGTACGATTCTCCTGTTATTGTCTCTCACTGTGTCTCTCTGGCACACAGTAATACACTGCTGTGTCCTCAGTCTTCAGACTGTTCATCTGTAGATACAGCTGCTGTCTGCTGTTGTCTCTGGAGATGGTAAACCGGCCTTGAACTGACTGAGAGTAGGATTTGCTGCTACCATCATAATAGATCCATGCGATCCACTCCAGTCCTTTTCCAGGAGCCTGTCTGATCCAGCTCATAGAGTAGCTGCTGAATGTGAATCCAGAGGCTGTACAGGTCAATCTGTGGGACTCTCCAGGCCTTTTAACCACTGGTTCAGATTCTGTCAGAGTCTGACCATCAACACCTGTCAAGAGAAACAGTTATTGTATCATGCTTGGACTTGTATCATTATTAACATAATGTTCACATATGGTTATCTTACTGAACTTATAACGGTTGTTTAAAATAAATTGACACTTTAGATTAACTTCTATGATTTTAGTCTTGTTGCAAAATGATGTTCAAAGACCAACACTGGACTGTAGTTGTTTTTTGCATAATTTTATTTCCAGTTGTTGTAAATGCACAAATGACTGAGTGAGTAAATTAGAGGAAGACAGCGAGAGAGTTAAAATGTTTTAAAGCCTAAAATGTTGATCCATCACAACTATGAAAAAATAAATTATTTTTAATATCTGTTGTTGGTGACAGTACATCTGCAGGTTTCTGTAATAATTTAAGAAGTATAAAAATATCATAGATAATAGAGAGAACATTTAAATCTGTGTTCCTTAATTCAATTACATTCATTTCTTTTTTAAATAATCTTCTTTCAACTCGAAGTCAAGTCACCAATCATTTTAATAGTAAGTAGACTTCAGTTTGCATTTTAAAGCTTTGAACTTTTTCATCAAAGATTTTTAATGGTTTCAAAAGTTTAATGCAAAAGAGAAACTGGGAGCCTCTAAAAGAAAACTTGATTGAGAACTGAAACCTTTGGGACAGTATCAATGTTAGCTGCTTCAGTTAAAACAAAAACTATTTCAGTATGTGTCTGCTGGCTGAGCTATCAAATATATAAATCTGCTCTTCTTTTATAAAACAAACAATAGAGGACTGTTAGTAATGTGATGTTGCTTGAAACTCCATTCATTCTCTCAATCCACAGCCTGCACTCTGCAGTTTTTCACTAAAATATTTATCCCAGCAGGCAAAACAAAATATATTTTGTGATTTATGGTCTCTGTGACCAACTGGTAAGAGACCCTGCAGCAGACTCTGAACACACTGGAGGGATTATAAATCTCATCTGGTTTGGAAACTCCTCAGGACAAATGTAACATGATGTTATTGTTTGGGGGACTTGCGTCTTGTGATGAGCTTCGTTGAGATAAAGAGATGAGCCAATCGTTGCAGAGTTTAACACGGCCAAAGTTTATTCACAGCAAAATGATGTTCATAGTCCGGAGACCAGTGGACATCAATGATGCACTCCAGCCCGAGTCCGTAGACTGGCGAACATCCATGATGCACCCCAGTCCGAAGACTGGCGAAGACTGGTGAACATATATTGGACTGAACATCCTTGTCTTATATACCTTTGCCTTGTGCTTACAATACACAAAGTATTTCAGTCTCACTGCTTCTATGACCATCTTAAGGTTTCAGCTGTGGAGCATATATCTTTCCCATGTCAGGGAAGGTATAGCTGAGTCTTGCTCAATACACAAAGTATTTTAGTTTCCCTGCTTCTATGACCACCTTAAGGTTTCAGCTGTGAAGCATAAATCTTTCCAATGTCAGGGAAGGTATACCTGAGCCTTGTGCTCGACTTCTTCTTATGTACGTTGTGCTATTTATCATTGCAACACATGGTCTGTGACCTTCGTACTTTTCACAGTTACACATGATTATAATGTGTAGATTCAAGCTGTTTAAATCTTTCTTTAGAGGTATTCTTCACCTGAAAATGCACCTTTAAAGACCAAGTTAAGATTCAAGCAATCACTGACAGTTAATGATAAACAGTGTTGTTCAAAAGTGCTACTGAGACAACTGAGTAGTGGTGGCGACAAAAAGAGGAAGTAGTTTTTGTACGACTCTCCTGTTATTGTCTCTCACTGTGTGTATCTGGCACAGTAATACACAGCAGAGTCTTCAGGCTGCACATTCTGTCCGTTTAGAGTCACTGTGTTGCTGGAAGAGTCTAAGTCGATACTGAACTTGTTCTTCAGTGAATCTTTATAGTATGAGGCTACAGTAGCTTTCATTCCAATCCACTCCAGTCCTTTCCCTGCAGGCTGTCTGATCCAAGCTGTGTAGTAGCTGCTAAGAGAATAAGAGACCTGACAGGTGATGGTCAGACGTTGACCTGGCTGCACAGTCACAGAGGCTGGCTGTGTCAACTGTTCACACTTCACACCTGTTGAAAAAAGAAAATGTTTTGTCACAAATGATCAAGTTCTGTTACAAAAGAAGAAGTGTTGACTTTGACAAATCCAGAGAGACTCACATCCAGCTGCCAACAGCAGCAGCAGAGCTACAGAAAACATGGTTTATGTTGAAAGTGACGTGCTGTGAACTCCACTGACAGCCTGATGGGAAGTTTTTATAGCTGAGTAACAAGGAAGCTCACTGAGTTTGCATACAATCAAACACATGAAGCATCAATGTTGGTCTAACAGGAACCAATAGAAGAGTCTGTTCAGTGTTTTTATATCTGCAGAGTGAAAACATGCCTGCAAACCTCCTCTGTTTTACATGTGATATTTTAATTTCATTACACACTCAATTGCAACATTTAGAAAATGTCTCTGCATTCACAGAACATGGTTAACTTTGTTTTTACTGTAAAATATTAACAGGTTTGTATTAAAGAGTTTTAATAGTTTTAGTGCTTAAATGTGTTGAACTGACAACAATTCAACATTCAAGCATTCTTCAATGTTTTTTTATTTCCAACAAAGACAATACTCATTATTACTTATTTTAGTTTTATGTGTTCTTAATGTGAATTTTAACATGAATTACTGATGATATGAAACATATTCATTAAAATCAGTATAACATTAACAATGATTACATGCTGTAAAAATATATAGTATTTGTTGTACAATTTCCATCATCGTGATTTTTGGCTATTGCATTTAAACCTTTTAGAAATAAGTTTTGTACAAAAAATAAAAAAATATATAGAACATAAAATAGTATGAATTAAATAGTTGTAATATAAAATACTATACAAACACCAATAATTTTGCTGTGAGTTTTCTATGTTCATCTATGTCATATTTACTGAGAGTAGTAATTGGCTGCTGCCACCACCATTGCTGTGTAAGCGATTGTGTGTTTATCATGTTTTCAAATGATTTAAACTCATTTTAAACTCATGAGACACAAATAAAAGCTACATATTGATAGAAATGTAAATGTTGTATGAAGATGTGTATGATGTGTAAGTTGACCTGCCCAGCAGATGTGAGATAATTAACTTTCACCACCTCATACATAACATTCATGATTAACTTTGATGGAATAAACACACCTTTCTTTCCACTGAAGAATTTTTTTAAAATTAATTTATTTGCATTCTTATTGTACATACTGATGCTATTTAACTATGTACAGTCACCAGTGTGTGTATACATGTGTATTTTCTGCAAACTGAAATACAGCGACATTTGACCTACAGTAACACTCTGTTACTTATAATAATAATGTTTAATTGTCAAGTATTTTCATAAAGGCAATGAGACTCAGCAGCCAGGATCATGTAAATAGTATGTCATTTTTATAAAACTGAAGTCTGTATTTTTCCCTCTATGTATGTGTGTATCATTTGTATGCATGTATATGTATGTGTGTAGGTTATACATTTCTGAACTTGTTTTCATCACTCTAGGCTGCTGGTTTGCAGTACACAGCATCACCCCTTACATAATACACATACACACACAAAATCACATATGGTGTGTGTTTGTATTAAAGTTTTAATAGTTTTAGTGTTTTCAGATGTTTGAAGACACAGACATACAGAGAAGTTCTTTGTGTCATGATGCTGCAGAGTGAAAACACTAATCCCTTGGAGCCTCGAGAGGAAAACTGATGAATCTGAA
Organism: Scortum barcoo; assembly: GCA_023238725.1. Lineage (NCBI taxonomy): Eukaryota > Metazoa > Chordata > Actinopteri > Centrarchiformes > Terapontidae > Scortum > Scortum barcoo. The sequence continues at coordinate 15,637,985 of CM041547.1, forward strand.
AAGTGATAAAAGACAATGATTTGATAAGAAACAGTGGTAGTGGAGGATAGATATTAATTTATTTAAAATACATCAGAGTCTCAAGTGTGAGTCAGTTAAGATCAATGAGATCAGCAGACCTGAGTGTCTTCTTTTAGTAACAGAGGAGAGAGAAACTAAATGTCGACACTGACTGTCCTCTAGACTCCATCCTCTGATTTTAAAATGGAAATTGCAATATTATTTATCACTCACAGGGCAGAGAGAGAGCAACCAGCAGAAGAAGTTTTACAAGTGTATATTGTATATTTTTAATACAATTAATTATTCTAATTTCAACAGTCAGATTGTTCTTTGGCCCTTATATGGATAAGTGAACTTATTTTAGTTTTATGTGTTTCATAAAATTTCAGTGAGCACGGTTTGAGCTTTGAGTCTCTATAAAAATGTACTGACAGGTGACAGACTGAAAGTTAGCAACACCAGAAGTGTGTGTGCTTTGAGCCGAAGAGGAGAGGCCAACAGGAACAGTATAATGTAAAAGAAATTAATAAACAATGAATATTAATTTCCTATTTATTCCTGCTGGTGGCCAAAAGAAAATATTTAATTTAAAATATACAATATAACATATTGACGTAATATTAATATAATAAAAATACTGCTTGGTCTAAACCAGCTTCAGTCAAAAAAATTTCAAAGATTTCAATATTCAGTCAGATTTTGTTTTCATCACTAACACTTATTATTTTCAAATATGAGTCCTGTAGGATTTTGACAGATCACCGCTCCGTCTCTGTCCACTGTTCAGAAATGGTTTAAATGAAACTACAGTCTGTGTTGGAAAGATTTCTTACTTTGTAGACAAGAGAGTTTCCTTTAAGTAACAGAGGAGAAAGAAACTTGACACCGACTGGCCTCTAGCATTTTGACTTTGTAAAAGAAACTGCAACATTATTTTTCACTCATATTATGATTCAATTTAGATTCCACATCATTTACAGCTTTTGTATAAAGTAATTATTTGAACACTTTTAATATTAGAAATTTTGCTGCAACTACAACATCAGCATCATTGTAGGATTTGTGCATTTCACTAATTGGAAACTAAATGTTTCTTTAGTTCATCTTAAAGTTTCAAAAATACATTTTTAATATTAAATAAACAAATAAATCATGATTAAATAAAAATCTTAATATGATGGATTTCAGAATTCATCAAACATTTTGCAGACTAGTTACTATAACTGTTGCCAGTTTGCACAATAATGATGAAAAATTAATCTTTTGATAGGAAACCAGAAAAATAAATGGTATTCGATTATTAATACTACAACCACATTTAGCAAACACATAAACTTCATTAAAATAAAACTGACATAAAACTAAAAACTATTTAACATAAAATATATGTTGTTCATTGGTAGAACCCTGACAAAAACATGTTGAACCTTTAATAAAAAGAATGATATAACTGACATGAATAAATGTTATAAATTTGACTAATATGAACATTTGGTTTCATTTGTTTTTTCATTTGGTTTATTTGTTTTTTTAACCTTTGTGTCAAAATAAAAAAATATATAGAATTTGTTCATAAAATAGTATGAATTAAATATGGTTAAATATATTGAAATGGGGACCAGTGAAAGAAAATATTGAATGTAGGGCATATATAAAATACTATGAAAGTGAACTAAATGCACTTTCCAGCAGTGACCTAAAAGATGAGTCCTGTAGTGGTTTTTGTACAGCTGCTCAACCAACTCCTGAAAACAGTCACTGTGAGCTCTCGAGAGCACAATAATAAACAGCAGAGTCTTCAGTCTTCAGACTGTTCATCTGCAGATACAGCTGCTGTCTGCTGTTTTCTCTGGAGATGGTAAACCGGCCTTGAACTGACTGAGAGTAGAGTATTGGCTGCTGCTGCACCACCATTGCTAGATGTAAGCGATCCACTCCAGTCCTTTTCCAGGAGCCTGTCTGATCCAGTGACCATCCATCAGTAGCTGAACCTGTAAAGTTAAATCCAGAGGCTGTACAGGTCAATCTGTGGGACTCTCCAGGCCTTTTAACCACTGGTTCAGATTCTGTCAGAGTCTGACCATCAACACCTGTCAAGAGAAAAAAACAGCATTGAGTGAACAAATAAAGCTGGTGACACAAATAAAAGCTTTGTCAGATTAAGATGAGTGTAAATGTTGACCTGCCCAGCAGATAGTTAAAAGCAGCAGTCCTGTCCTATAGTCCATCATGTTAAACTGTGTGTCCACTGTTCTCTGTCATCCTCTCTGCAGTCAGATAAGTAGAGGTGGAAGACATCTGAGCTTTGCATTGACTCCTCCTCACAGGGAGGAGAAAATTTTGTGGACTGTGATGACTATTTGTTGAAACTGGGGAATCAGCTTTCAGGAGATTATTCTCCAAGTCAGTTAATTTAAAGTTTATCTAACTCCTTTTTTATTTACTTTGCATTATATATCTGAGTATTAATACCACAACCATATTTGTTTTCATAAAACTTCAAAATTGTATCTCAGTTCAGAAATTTGACACACTAATGAGATTTATTAAAATTATTTCAAATATAATTTATCCTCATGATTTATTTACTCTCTCTACAATTTTTTTCTGATCAATAACATCTAGTAGGACTTCTAAGAATTGTTTTATTGTCTTCTCATCATGTTAGAATACCCACTAATGTTTTGAATCTCTTTTTAATCAGGGACCTTTCACCTTTTTAATTATCTTCTGATCCAGCAAAGTTCACTCTGCGATCAAATTTGAGTGTTATTGTTATAAAGTGTTATTATAGCTGCAGAGTGAAACATGTCTGGAAATCTCCTCTACTTTACATATGATATTTTAATGTCATTACGCACATCTTTCTCTTTAATTTATGAGATTTTTTTTGGTCATGAGGATGGGTTTTGAAGTTTTTAAACAAAGACATATACTTACACTAAATAAAATACATTTATTTACACTGCTCAGCAGCATTTTGTGGACCATCCATATACTGGATATATTATGCAGAAATGTTGAAATACACTCTCAACACGCCTGCTGTTAAAAATCAATAATGAAAAAAATTATGAACCGTTGATACAGTAGAAATTGTTAAATGTAACACTAAAAAACAGGAAGTCACAAACCACAACATCATCTGTTGCTTTCATAGTGTGCATGTGTGTGTTTTTAGAGGAGCTGTCATACTCTCCTTAGTTAGTGTCATCTGACTTCTTATCTTCTACTGCCACCTGTAGGTCTTTGTGAAAAATGTTGTGTGGAGTTTTTGTAAAGCGGCTCTGCTTCCTTTAACCAGTGTGTGTGTTTGGCACAGTAATACACAGCAGAGTCCTCTGGCTTTAAGTTGGACAGTCTCAGATACACCATGCTGTTGCTATCATCTCTACTGATTTCTGCACTTCCTCTCACACTGCTGGCATAAGTGTTTCTGCTGGAAGAAGAGAAACCAACCCGATCCATGTCTGCCAGATCTGGGCCACCAACAAGCCATAGCATGGCCACAAGTCAGTCAAGGACGAACCAAATAAACCAGAACTGGCCCAAAACTGAGCCACAGGTCATTTTAATTCTGGCCTAAATCTGGTCCACGTTCCTCGTGTCCACATGAGCCACATGTTGACAGTTATGGTCGCGTTTTGGCAATGCAGGGAGAGCACTAGAAAGACAAGGGAGTGGAAAACACAGAAATGCTGGGGAATCTGCTGGGCATGTACACAACAATACTTTGATTCAAGTACTTGAATTGTGTACTTTCTCTACAAAAAAAGATTAAAATGTTTAGAAGCTAATTCATGTCCTTTCTCAGCATGTATTATCAAAGTAAATGTTGTGAGCTAAATTAATCAATTATTGTGGTTGACAAAGTTTTTGAATTACATTGTGGCACAAAGCCATCAACAACCAACCAGGTACTGACATTTTTTTTTTAAATGAATAAAAAAAGCCATCAGGTTATTTCATAATTATTTTATTAATCTTTCATGTGAAAACAGTTGTTTAAATAAATATATATAATAATACGTATAATGCGTCAACTCTGTCAGAGAGAAGCGAGAGCTCATTTGGTACCAGAGTATACTGCAGAAAATCAGTATTGAAACTGTTTTCAAATATTCAGTATCTGTATGTATCGACAACACTACTTCAGAGTATCATCTATAAAATTTAAGCAACAGAGCGTTTATGGTGTCAAGTCAGAAAAATGGATGCTCCATTTTTCTCATTTGAACATGTGAAATTTAACCCTTGAAAAATATGTATACCGTATGCTAGCATGTATAGTATATATGTATAATATTTCACTGCATAAAAACATATTTTTAAGCGTTTTTTTTATTTATTTATTTACTTCTTTTATTTTTTCTACATTTTCCTTGAAATATCAGAGATAGCAAGAGTTGCCCTTGAACTGCTAATATTATCTGCAAACTAAGCTAAGGTGTTGGCTAACATTAGCTAACAATTTGCTGACTCATCAGCTAACTCTAATATTATCTCATAACGCCCTGAAAAGTAGGCTCCAACTGAATATAGTAAGTATGCCAATTGCAAGTACAAAGACATATTTAACATTTAATTTAAAACTTACCGTGACTGTATTTCTGCAGTTTCCTTTCTTCTGACCGAGTCTTTTGTCCGCCATTTTTTTCGCGCTGCTACGAGTCTGATATGATTCGTTCAAAAAGCCCCGGAAACAGCAAAACTCTCAGTAGCGCTCTACAGTAGATCAAACTACAACCACAGGTCAACTAAAGATCCATTGTAGTATTGGAAATATTTGATTTGAATAACAAAAGAAAAAATCTGTATCTGTAATAAATTAAGTCTATTCATGAGGTTTTTCTGTCTCAAAAGTAGAGTTTCAACTTGTTATGAGTGCAGCACAGCAGTTTTTATAGTGTGCTTATCTGTCATTCATTTACTCACTCTGTCTATTAGTGTCCATTAGCAGCCATTTTGGCTCATTTGCCATATCATAATGTGGACTTTGCCATATCTTTGCCAAAGGTCATTGCCCACATTTGTTTTACGATATGTGGGCCATTTTCACGATTTAACACATGGGTCACTTCAGGCTCACATCCATCATATCCGTGTCAGAAAGAGGCCAGCAGTGCTGCATCATTGCCTGAAGTGACAAACATCTGGATGCTATACAGTATGTGATGGAACGAGTGTCTTTTTTTACTTTTGTGGAAAGTGTCTACTTTTAGTCACAGGTTATACTCATCATTATGCCTTAAGAGACTCATAATATAAACTTACAGACGTTATTATTTTGTCATTTAGAAAAATGTATTTGTTTGATTTCAGCATCAGGACTGTGTAAAATTCAGAAAAAATAAACAGTATATTTAATGTAAATTATGAAATAAAAACATATTTGTGCAGAACTTAAAACAAAAACAAAAGATATAAAATAAATTATAGAATATTAATACAATAAATAATACTTGATGCTTAGACTCTATCAGCTCTAAATGATGAGTCCTGTAGGATTTTGTACAGCTGCTGTGACGATAATAACAACTGTGACTATTAATTAGTACAAATGTATGGCTTTTGCAGAAGTTTAATTTCACCAACCAATGAGCAACAAGTGATCTTTACTGTGTTTTTCTGTTGTGTTTAGTGTTAATGATGATTATTTCTGATTATTTCTCATTTTTAAGACTTGATATAATGCAGAAAAAAGATTAATGTGATATTTACAGACAGAATGAAAAACAATATATACAAAAATAGAATCAACTGTAAGTACTGAAGAATATGTTGTATTTACAACCAAACACAATGAGTCCTGTAGGTTTTTGTACAGCTGCTCAACCAACTCCAGTCACTGTGAGTCTCGAGCACAATAATAAACAGCAGAGTCTTCAGTCTTCAGTCTTCAGACTGTTCATCTGCAAATACACCTGCTGTCTGCTGTTTTCTCTGGAGATGGTAAACCGGCCTTGGACTGACTGAGAGTAGGATTTGTAGCCACTGTCACCACTGATAATAGCAACCCACTCCAGTCCTTTTCCAGGAGCCTGTCTTATCCAGTGCATCCAGTAGTAGCTGCTGAATGTGAATCCAGAGGCTGTACAGGTCAATCTGTGGGACTCTCCAGGCCTTTTAACCACTGGTTCAGATTCTGTCAGAGTCTGACCATCAACACCTGTCAAGAGAAAAAAAAAACAGCAGTGAGTGAAATAAGCTGGTGACACAAATAAAAGCTTGTGTCAGATTAAGATGAGTGTAAATGTTGACCTGCCCAGCAGTCCTGTCCTATAGTCCATCATGTTAAACTGTGTGTCCACTGTTCTCTGTCATCCTCTCTGCAGTCAGATAAGTAGAGGTGGAAGACATCTGAGCTTTGCATTGACTCCTCCTCGCAGGGAGGAGAAAACTGTGTCTCACTCTTTGTTTGGTGCAATTAAAATGAATGTTTACTGACCAGAAAGCATCCATCTATGTCTATCTATTAAAAACTGTTCTGACATGTTTTAAATTGAGAAACTTTGTTTTCAACATTACCACAACAATAATTTAAACACAGTATATGTCCTCTGATTTAATGTATTCAAATGATGAGCGACAGTCAGGGAAGCAGTGGTGAACAGCACATCTGGAGATGTCATTGTGATCAAGCTGTGGTCATTTATTAGCATTAAAGTTGGTAAGAGATTATCATCAGGAGAACAGTAATATCTGGAGCATTAGGAGCTGTAAACTACTGAGTGAAAACAGACACTTCTTTCCTTCTCATATTTCTTCCTGTCTGTGGACATCACTGGGATAAATGTGAAAGCCAGTCCTTGTCTGCCCTCTAGAGTTTTAAAACAGGGATGGCAGAGCGAGTGTTATTCACCTGTTTCCCCCAATGCATGCTGGGATGCACTCGAGCGCCAAGATGACATAAATGAATGAACTGAGTTAAATGAACTGAAATGAATTGTGTCTTTGATTCTTATATAGTATCTGTTCTAATGATATGTTCACACAGTTTGCAGGATACATCCACATCATCAACTCACCCAAAGCTTCTGCAGCTTGTTTCTGTCTTAAATTGTTCAAAAACAAAATGAACTAAAACTAAAAAAGTAAGAAAATGGTGATCATCATCCATCAAACACTTGAATATATCATTTTTATTCATATTATTACAATAATTAGTTTTGTGTGTCACTGCAGAATTGATTTCCTTCACATGAATATCAACTAAACCAGAAAATAGTTTTTTACATCTTTTCAAAACATTTCTAAGTGACATCTGAGTTTTGCACTGACTCCTCCTCACAGGGAGGAGAGAACTGCATTTGACCTACAGTAACAATACAAGTAAACACAAAATGTAGTTTTTAAATGAAGGTTTTTATTATTAAGGGAGAAAAAAAATCCAAACCTACATGGCCCTGTGTGAAAAAGTGATTGCCCCCCCTGTTAAAACATAACTTAACTGTGGTTTATCACACCTGAGTTCATTTCTTAGCCACACCCAGGCCTGATTACTGCCACACCTGTTCTCAATCAAGAAATCACTTAAATAGGACCTGCCTGACAAAGTGAAGTAGACTGAAAGATCTTTCAAAAGCTAGACATTATGTTGAGATCCAAAGAAATTCAGGAACAAACAAGACAGAAAGTAATTGAGATCTATCAGTCTGGAAAAGGTTATAAAGCCATTTCTAAAGCTTTGGGACTCCAGCGAACCACAGTGAGAGCCATTATTCATTATAAATGGCAAAAACATGGAACAGTGGATGAACCTTCCCAGGAGTGGAAGAAAAAGAACATCATACCAACAGTAAAATATGGTGGTGGTAGTGTGATGGTCTGGGGCTGTTTTGCTGCTTCAGGTCCTGGAAGACTTGCTGTGATAAATGGAACCATGAATTCTGCTGTCAACCAAAAAATCCTGAAGGAGAATGTCCAGCCATCTGTTCGTGACCTCAAGCTGAAATGAACTTGGGTTCTGCAGCAGGACAATGATCCAAAACACACCAGCAAGTCCACCTCTGAATGGCTAAAGAAGAGAAACAAAATGAAGACTTTGGAGTGGCCTAGTCAAAGTCCTGACCTTAATCCTATTGAGATGCTGTGGCATGACCTTAAAAAGGTGGTTCATGCTCAAACCCTCCAATGTGGCTGAATTACAACAATTCTGCAAAGATGAGTGGGTCAAAATTCCTCCACAGTGCTGTAAAAGACTCATTGCAAGTTATCGCAAACACTTGATTGCAGTTGTTCCTCCTCCTCAGGACAAATGTAACATGATTATAATGTGTAGATTCAAGCTGTTTAAATCTTTCTTTAGAAGTATTCTTCACCTGAAAATGCACCTTTAAAGACCAAGTTAATATATTAAATAAAATATGACTAAAATTAATGATTAAATTTATTTATTTAATCATTAATTTTAAGACTTTTTTTTTTCGTTGGGTTTTTTTTTTCTTTTTTTTTTTTAGACCAATTGGAATAAATAAATAAATAAATAAATATATATATATATATATATTTATAACTTTAATGCTTATATATATATATATATAATATATAAAAGCATTAAAGTTACTAAATATATATATCATTGACATTTTTGCAGCTGACATTTGCTCAGAGCTCTGACTGGACTTCAGCTGATCTTCATGAAGCTCTGGCAGCTCTGAGTAACTGGAGGTACTTCCACCTGACAGAGAAGAGTACACAGGTCTTTATTTTCACCTGAGCTGTCCAATTTTTCTGCACACTGCTTTAACATGCACACTCACTCTGACTATTTTTTCATTTTTAGTCTTTGAAGTCTTACACTCATTATATTAAAATACTGTATATTTGTATATACTGTATATACTGTATATTATAACTGTATGTAAATCATGTTTTTTTCATTTACTTTTTAGTTCTTAATTTTGTTTCCCTCTAACAACAGTAACAGTGAACTGGTGTTGAAATCATTTGTGGTCTGAGGGCTCCTCCTCTGGTGGCTTCATGTTACAAGTGTTCAGGCACTGAGTGGTTTTTGTTTAAGTCTACTGACTCTTTGTGTTATTGTGTCTCTTCTGGCACAGTAATACACAGCAGAGTCTTCAGGCTGCAGATTCAGTCCTTTTATAGTCACTGTTCCAGCAGAAGTGTCTCTGCTGTAGCTGAACTTGTTCTTCAGAGCATCATTTTGATAAAAGCCACCTCCACCCCACGTAAAAAATCCAGTCCATTGGTTTTCCTTCACACTGTCTGATCCAAGCTGTTGCATAGCTGCTATCAGTCAAAGAATAACCAGAGACCTGACAGGTGATGGTCAAAGACTGTCCAGGCTGCACAACCATTGAGTCTGGCTGGATGAGATCAATACTGTTCACACCTGTGGAAACACAAATCAACATTATCTCCATCATTCATCTGACTATTGAAGTGTTTCTAATGTGTTTATTAGTGTGAATCCACTGAAAACTCCTCACACGTCCTTGCACATGGCTTGTGTAATTTGTTTTACTTGCATCATAATAAATAAGTCCCATCCATTCCAGTGCTTTTCCTGCAGGCTGTCTAATCCAGTGCATTGCATACTGACTGAAATCAAATCCAGTTCCCCTGCATGAAAGACTGAGGGCTTCCTGAGGCTTTTTCAACACTGAAGTGGAGGGAATGGACTCCAGAGCCTGGCCATTCAGACCTGCCAAAGAACCACAAGTAAAAAGACACCAGTGAGAATGAGAGAGGAATCACTAACAAGACCACACCATTTGTAAGATGAAAGTAGTTTTATTTGGATTGGCTGAGGGATGTAAAGGGGGTCATTGAGGGACTTGGCGAAAGTGGTGGTTGAACCAGAAGCACATGGCCACACTCTCTGATTCGGTGATGAAGAGTGGATCTTGGGGAGAAGCATGGGCTAGCCTTTGGTTAATATAATTTAAGATGGGTTTGAAAGGGCTCAGGAAAGAGTTAAGACTGATAAGGAAGACAGGATAAGAGATGCCGAGCTGGTCGGTTTTGCTTCGTTTAAGGTTAAACCTGAGGGTGTTTGGAGAATGAAGAGATGTCGGGAGAGGCTTGGGTGCCGAGATGGATTGTAGGCGGATGAGGAGGTTGTAAATTCTGAGCACCTTAGGAAACCGAAGAATGCGAGGAGAAACATCGCCTCGAGGGTTGAGTCGATGGAAGGGGATGCATATCCTGCATGAAGGGTTTGGATGCAACGGGTGATGAGATCTGCTGTCTGGAGTAATCGGTTCGGCACGGGCTGGGGTTCTGTTTTCTGTAGGCCTCTAATTAACATGTTAACGTGGGGGTGAGCTGTCAGCAGAACAGACAGTTTGTTCCATCATCTTGAGACTGAAGATGTGAACACACCAGCTTCACACTAACTGAGAGGCAGATTAAGTTTTCATCACATTTTATGCCCATCTAGTTGTGGCGTCCATCGTAATGGACATGAAAAAATACTAATAAAAATATGAGTTGGCAAAAATGAGTTTTTCCCCTTTGTTTCTGTGTTGGAAAGGAGTTAATTAGTTGGACAAAAAAAATTTTGCCCAGCAGAAAAAATTGTGGGTCTGAAGGGGTTAACAAACACATTATTCAAGTTAGTTATTATCCACAGTCTGCATCATGTGAGGAGAAAAAACATATGTTTTTTAAAGTGCAGTTGTGAGGTGAAACAATTTTATCAGTTGTAAACAGCACCTGTTGTTTTTTGTCATATAGTTAGTCATTTTTACAGGAAAATAGTCAAACAAACAAATAGGATTCTGTCCATCTAAACCATCCAGACTGTCCTGACAGCTTTTCTAAACACACATTGTACAAGACAGGTCATAACTCATGTGTACAGACATTCACACAAATGAAAAGTTAGAAGAGTCATTTTATCTAAATTTCACAGGTGCTGACAAGGTGAGAAAACCATGACAGACACTCTGAGAATGAAAATATGAAGTGTGTTTGTGGTTTCCTCACTGCCATTAATTTCATGTATATTTAGACCATTACTGTGATCAGGATTAAAAACAGTCATTTTCTGCCCTCCAGAGTTTCAAAGGAGGGACTGCTTTTCTGTTTCATCATAATGTTGAACTCATTTGTGAACTGACTAAAATCAAATGTAGATTTGAATGTGTGTCAGTATCTATCCAATCCACAACCTGCAATCTACTCAGGCACAACCAGAATCAGTAAGAAAATTTGATATTTGATTGTAATTTGATTGTTAATTGACCATCATTCAGTGGAAAACTACTTGTCAAAGCCCTGACATGCTTCAGTGCTTCTCATACAGAGATCAGTGTTGTTCAGTTTTTGTACAGCTGCTCAACCAACTCCAGTCACTGTGGCTCTCGAGCACAATAATAAACAGCAGAGTCTTCAGTCTTCAGACTGTTCATCTGCAGATACAGCTGCTGTCTGCTGTTTTCTCTGGAGATGGTAAACCGGCCTTTAACTGACTGAGAGTAGTATTTGGTGCTACCATCACTGTGGATGTAAGCGATCCACTCCAGTCCTTTTCCAGGAGCCTGTCTGATCCAGTGCATCTCAGTAGCTGCTGAATGTGAATCCAGAGGCTGTACAGGTCAATCTGTGGGACTCTCCAGGCCTTTTAACCACTGGTTCAGATTCTGTCAGAGTCTGACCATCAACACCTGTCAAGAGAAAAAAAACAGCACTGAGTAAAATAAGCTGGTGACACAAATAAAAGCTTTGTCAGATTAAGATGAGTGTAAATGTTGACCTGCCCAGCAGATAGTTAAAAGCAGCAGTCCTGTCCTATAGTCCATCATGTTAAACTGTGTGTCCACTGTTCTCTGTCATCCTCTCTGCAGTCAGATAAGTAGAGGTGGAAGACATCTGAGCTTTGCATTGACTCCTCCTATGAGGAGAGAAAGTGTGTGTGTGTGTGTGTTCTGGTGAGCAAGTTGAGACTTTTGCTTTGTATTGACCAGTCATATTTTATTCTCTGATTTACACTTCTCTCATTCTCTTGAACATCAACAGAAACTCTTATTCACGTAGACAGAGTATTTAATTTATATATTAAATTAATATTTTTAGTGAACATTTGAGCAAATGACATTTATATCAGACAAACAGCTTCATATTTACACTCAGATCAATGACATATTTATTACATACTACATATGGTAGAACAGTTGCAAAAAAGCTTGGTCGAAGGAAGCAGTTTCATTGAGATTATGAACTGAAATTTCATCTGAAAATGTGAAATGCAGAGTGCAATGGTTTTTTTTTTTGTCAGAGAACAGTCAGAGAAACAATTATTGTTCTCACCTGCCCAGCTAATAGACAGGAAGAGAAAACAACCAAATAATCAGGTCTGATCATTGTAAAAGTCAGCTGTCTCTGTCCAGTCTGCAGTGTCATCTTCTTCATCTTCTTCATCCGCTTGGTCCGGGACCGGGTCGCGGAGGCAGCAGTCTGAGCAGAGATGCCCAGACTTCCCTCACCCCAGACACTTCCTCCAGCTCTTCCGGGGGGACCCCGAGGCGTTCCCAGGCCAGCCGAGAGACATAGTTCTCTCCAGCAGCGTGTCCTGGGTCTTCCCCGAGGCCTCCTCCCGGTGGGACATGCCTGGAACACCTCCCTAGGGAGGCGTCCAGGGGGCATCCGAAACAGATGCCCAAGCCACCTCAGCTGACTCCTCTCGATGCGGGAGGAAGGAGCAGCGGCTCTACTCGAGCTCCTCCCGAGTGACCGAGCTTCTCACCCTATCTCTAAGGGAGCGCCCAGCCACCCTGCGGAGGAAACTCATTTCGGCCGCTTGTATCCGCGATCTTGTCCTTTCGGTCATTACCCAAAGTTCATGACCATAGGTGAGGGTGGGAGCGTGAGATTGACCGGTAAATCGAGAGCTTCGCCTTTCGACTCAGCTCCTTCTTCACCACGACGGTCCGGTACACCGACCGCATAACTGCGGACGCTGCACCAATCCGCCTGTCAATCTCACGCTCCGATCTTTCCCTCACTCGTGAACAAGACCCCGAGATACTTGAACTCCTCCTCCACTTGAGGCAGGACCTCTCCACCCACCTGGAGAGGGCATGCCACCCTTTTCCGGTCGAGAACCATGGCCTCGGATTTGGAGGTGCTGATTCTCATCCCAGCCGCTTCACACTCGGCTGCAAACCGCTCCAGTACATGCTGAAGGTCCTGGCCTGATGAAGCCATCAGGACAACATCATCATCGCAAAAAGCAGAGATGAAATCCTGTGGTTCCCAAACCGGACTCCCTCCGGCCCCTGGCTACGCCTAGAAATCCTGTCCATAAAGATTATGAACAGGACCGGTGACAAAGGGCAACCCTGCCGGAGTCCAACATGCACTGGGAACAGGTCTGACTTACTGCCGGCAATGCAGAACCAAGCTCCTGCTCCGGTCATTGTACAGAGACCGAACAGCCCTTAGCAAAGGCTCCCGGACCCCATACTCGCGGAGCACTTCCCCACAGAATACCACGAGGGACACGGTCGATTCCTAATGCCTTCTCCAGATCCACAAAGCACATGTGGACTGGTTGGGCAAACTCCCATAAACCCTCAAGCACCCTGTGGAGGGTATAGAGCTGGTCCAGTGTTCCACGACCAGGACGAAAACCGCATTGTTCCTCCTGAATCCGAGGGTCGACTGTATCGGCCGAATTCTCCTCTCTCAGTACCCTGGCGTAGACCTTCCCAGGGAGGCTGAGAAGTGTGATCCCCCTGTAGTTGGAACACACTCTCCGGTCCCCCCCTTTTTAAAAAGAGGGACCACCACCCCAGTTTGCCACACCACACCAGAGGCACTGTCCCCAACCTCCATGCAATGTTGCAAAGGCGTGTCAGCCAAGACAGCCCCACAACATCCAGAGATTTGAGGTACTCAGGGCGGATCTCATCCACCCCCGGCGCCTTGCCACTGCGAAGGAGCTTACTGAACTACCTCAGTGACCTCAGTCTTGGCTTGGGTGATGGGACGAGTCCACCTCAGAGACCCCAGCCTCCGCTTCCTCATTGGAAGGCAAGTCGGTGGGATTGAGGAGATCCTCGAAGTATTTCTTCCACCGTTCCGACAATGTCCCCAGTCGAGGTCAACAGCTCCCCACCTGCACTGTAAACAGTGTTGGCAGAGTACTGCTTCCCCCTTCTGAGGCGCCGGACGGTTTGCCAGAATCTCTTCGAGGCCGACCGATAGTCCTCCTCCATGGCCTCACCGAACTCCTCCCAGACCCGAGTTTTTGCCTCCAGGACCGTCCGGGCTGCGGCTTGCTTGGCCTGCCGTTGTACCAAGGTCAACTGCGTCAGGAGTCCCACAGGCCAACATGGTCCGATAGGACTCCTTCTTCAGCCTGACGGCATCCCTTACTTCCGGTGTCCACCACCGGGTTCGGGGATTGCCGCCACGACAGGCACCAGAGACCTTGCTTGTCCACAACTTCGAACTGCATTCCGCGTGTCGACAATGGAGGCAGAGAACATGGTCCACTCGGACTCAATGTCTCCAGCCTCCCTCGGAATCTGTGAGAAGCTCTTCCGGAGGTGGGAGTTGAAGACCTCCCTGACAGAGGGCTCGGCCAGACGTTCCCAACAGACCCTCACAATACGTTTGGGTCTGCCAGGTCTGTCCAACTTCCTCCTCTGCCAGCGGATCCAACTCACCACCAGGTGGTGATCAGGTTGACACAGCTCAGCAGCCTCTCTCTTTACCCGAGTGTCCAAGACATACGGCCGGAGATCAGATGAAACGACAACAAAGTCGATCATCGACCTCCGGCCTAGGGTGTCCTGGTGCCACGTGCACTGATGGACAGTTTTCACCCTTATGCTTCGAACATGGTGTTCGTTATGGACAAACTGTGACTAGCACAGAAGTCCAATAACAGAACACCGCTCTTGGGTTCAGATCGGGGAGGCCGTTCCTCCCGATCACGCCCCTCCAGGTATCACTGTTGTTGCCCACGTGAGCGTTGAAGTCCCCCAGTAGAACAATGGAGTCCCCAGTCGGAGCACTATCAAGTACCCCTCCCAGGGACTCCAAGAAGGCCGGGTACTCTGTACTGCTGTTCGGCCCGTAGGCACAAACAACAGCAAGAGACCTATCCCCAACCCGAAGGCGCAGGGAAGCGACCCTCTCGTTCACCGGAGTGAACTCCAACACATGGAAATGGCTGAGCTGGGGAGCTATAAGCAAGCTGCCACACCAGCTCGCCGCCGCTCACCCTGGGCAACTCCAGAGTAGTGGAGGGTCCAGCCCCTCTCAAGGAGCTGGGTTCCAGAGCCCAAGCTATGCGTGGAGGTGAGCCCTGACTATCTCTTAGCCGGTACCTCTCAACCTCCCGCACAGAGCTCAGGCTCCTTCCCCCCCAGCGAGGTGACATTCCATGTCCCTATTGCCAGAGTTTTGGTCCAGGGATTGGGTCGTCGAGGCCCCCTTGCCACGACTGCTACCCAAACCACATTGCACCGGCCCCTCATGGACCTTCCTGCGGGTGGTGAGCCTACTGGAAGGCGGGCCCACGTGCCGCCATTTCGGGCTGAGCCCGGCCGGGACGGGTCCCGTGGGCAAAGACCCGGCCACCAGGCGCTCGCCTGCGAGCCCCAACCCCAGGCCTGGCTCCAGGGTGGGGCCCTGTAAATGCCTAATCCGGGCGGCGTAATGTAACGGTCCTTGATGTTCTTCTGTTCATGATGGGCTTGTGAACCGCTCTTAGTCTGGCCCGTCACCTAGGACCTGTTTGCCATGGGAGACCCTACCAGGGGCGTAATGCCCCCGACAACATAGCTCCTAGGATCATTCGGGCACACAAACCCCTCCACCTCAGTAAGGTGGCGGTTCAAGGAGGGGAGTCTGCAGTGTGTGTCAGTGATTTATTCTCTGTCCTTCACTCTGCAAGGAGTTTTGCAATGACTCCTCCTTGAAGAGAAATTATATTATATTAACATGCATTTATTCACACTGCTCAACAGCATTTGCTGTATTATCCATATGATGGATATGTCATGTAGAAATGTTGATATATATTCCCAACTACTGCTGTTAAAAATAAATAATGGGAACATTATGAACAGGGAAGTCACAAACCACAACATCATGTGTTGCTTTCATAGTGTGCATGTGTGTGTTTTTAGAGGAGCTGTCATACTCTCCTTAGTTAGTGTCATCTGACTTCTTATCTTCTACTGCCACCTGTAGGTCTTTGTGAAAAATGTTGTGTGGAGTTTTTGTAAAGCGGCTCTGCTTCCTTTAACCAGTGTGTGTGTTTGGCACAGTAATACACAGCAGAGTCCTCTGGCTTTAAGTTGGACAGTCTCAGATACACCATGCTGTTGCTATCATCTCTACTGATTTCTGCACGTCCTCTCACACTGCTGGCATAAGTGTTTCTGCAGGAAGAAGAGAAGCCAACCCCGATCCACTCCAGAGGTTTTCCTGCAGGTTGTCTTATCCAGTTCTTAGCACAGCAGCTAAATGTGAAGCCAGATCCCCTGCAGGAGAGACTGAGAGTCTCCCCGGGCTTTTTCGCTACTGAACTGGAAGGAATGGACTCCATCCTCTGACCTGTACAACCTGATGAGATGAAAGGAGAGAGGAAGCACAGAAGAAAGTGAGACAGTCATCTGGGAAGTTTTCTGCTCACACTGACTGACCATCAGTCCATGTTGTCTGATGAAAGATCAAACAGCAAGAAGCAGGAGAACTCACAGGGCAGAGAGAGAGCAACCAGCAGAAGAGTGAGTGTGTTCATCATCCTGAGGCTGGAGATGTGACCTCTGATGCTCCACACAAAGTACAAGAGCAGTCAGCAGGACACAAGTACACTGCACAGACTGAAGATTTGCATCAGGATATCATGGGGAGGGAGTGGCTCCTGTACAGGCTCCTGTCCAATTAACTATTCATGTTTGTAAAACTGCTGTGTCCAGAAAACTTTTAATAAGAAAGATAAGATTAGACATTAAAAAAAAGAAAAATTATGTATTTTTCAGGTCTTTTGATTTCATATATTTTTGTTGTGAATGACAAAGCTGTGTGCTTTGATGAGTGTTTGGTCTGTATGTACTGCATTAGGAGTGTAATTTATAACAAACATGATTTTACTTTAAAAAAAAACAAAGAAACAACATAGAGACTATTATTTTATTTTCTTATTTGAATGTTCTCTGGATGTTTCTGGGCATCAACCTTTGGGCAGTGGTGTGCAGCTCTCAGCCAATAACAGTGAGCATGGTTTGAGCTTTGGAGTCTCTATAAAAATGTAGTGACAGGTGACAGACTGTAAGTACGTAGCAACACCAGAAGTGTGTGTGCTTTGAGCCGGAAGAGGAGAGGCCAACTTTGAATGTTGCCAACAAATCCTACACATCATACCTTTAAGGATGAATAAATAATGCAAATAACAAAAATATAGAAATTAATAAACAAGTTAAGAAAATATATGATATCTATGATAAAAAAAAAAAAAAACAGATTCCACCGAATTCGACCATGCAATGGAGATCATTCCTGCTGGTGGCCATCAAACTGAAATATTTAATACTCAATATATATCAAATATTTGTCACATTAAACTCAGGTAAGACAACTACAAAAATATCAAAAAGTGGCAACATGGTCAAATATTCAAATGCTACTGGTAAGATTATTTAAAATATTTAACTTATTTACTATCTGTAAACACTGCTCAGAGGGAATAACACTCAGAAAACATGATTATGTAATGTATTCTTGAGAAGAAAAAAAAACATGTTCATGTCTCTGTATTTGTGTAGGTTGAAACTAAACTGAATAAAACATTCAGTCAAAAAAAACTCAAAGATTTCAATATTCAGTCAGAGTTTTCATCACTAACACTTATATTATTTTCAAAAAAAGTGCTTTATAGACAACTGAATGTTCCCAGAGGTGGTGACAAAAAGAGGAAGTAGTTTTTGTACGACTCTTCTGTTATTGTCTCTCACTGTGTCTCTCTGGCACAGTAATACACAGCAGAGTCTTCAGGCTGCACATTCTGTCCGTTTAGAGTCACTGTGTTGCTGGAAGAGTCTAAGTCGATACTGAACTTGTTCTTCAGTGAATTCTTTGTAGTCTGAGCCTCCAGTATATTTCCTTCCAATCCACTCCAGTCCTTTTCCCTGCAGGCTGTCTGATCCAAGCTGTGTCCAGTAGCTGCTAACAGAATAAGAGACCTGACAGGTGATGGTCAGACGTTGACCTGGCTGCACAGTCACAGAGGCTGGCTGTGTCAACTGTTCACACTTCACACCTGTTGAAAAAAGAAAATGTTTTGTCACAAATGATCAAGTTCTGTTACAAAAGAAGAAGTGTTGACTTTGACAAATCCAGAGAGACTCACATCCAGCTGCCAACAGCAGCAGCAGAGCTACAGAAAACATGGTTTATGTTGAAAGTGACGTGCTGTGAACTCCACTGACAGCCTGATGGGAAGTTTTTATAGCTGAGTAACAAGGAAGCTCACTGAGTTTGCATACAATCAAACACATGAAGCATCAATGTTGGTCTAACAGGAACCAATAGAAGAGTCTGTTCAGTGTTTTTATATCTGCAGAGTGAAAACATGCCTGCAAACCTCCTCTGTTTTACATGTGATATTTTAATTTCATTACACACTCAATTGGTAACATTTAGAAAATGTCTCTGCATTCACAGAACATGGTTAACTTAGTTTTTACTGTCAAATATTAATGCTTAAATGTGTTGAACTGACAACAATTCAACATTCAGGCATTCTCAATGTTTTTTATTTCCAACAAAGACAATACTCATTACTGTTCTTAATGTGAATTTTAAACATGAATTACTGATGATATGAAACATATTCATCAGTATAACATTAACAATGATTACATGCACCTATCGAAACAAGTTGAACAAACACCAATAATTTTGCTTTCTATATGTCATATTTACTGTGTGTTTATCATGTTTTAAAATGATTTAAACTCATTTTAAACTCATGATGTGAGATAATTAACTTTCACCACCTCATACATAACATTCATGATTAACTTTGATGGAATAAACACACCTTTCTTTCCACTGAAGAATTTTTTTTTTAAATTAATTTATTTGCATTCTTATTGTACATACTGACAGTATTTTCTGCAAACTGAAATACAGCGACAGCAGCCAGGATCATGTAAATAGTATGAAAACTGAAGTCTGATGCAGCTGGTTTGCAGGTTTGTATTAAAGTTTTAATGGTTTTAGTGTTTCAGATGTTTGAAGACACAAACATACAGAGAAAGTTGGAAGCCTCGAGAGGAAAACTGATGAATCTGAAAACGTGATAAAATACAAAAACTACATCAGAGTCTCAAGTGTGAGTCAGTTAAGATCAATGAGATCAGCAGACCTGAGTGTCTTCTTTTAGTAACAGAGGAGAGAGAAACTCGACACTGACTGTCCTCTACTGATTTTACAATGGAAATTGCAATATTATTTATCACTCATGATACAGTTTTTTAATACTTTAATTTGAAAAGCCAGATTGTTGTTCGTTGGCCCTTTTATGAACAAGTGTAATTTGTAGTGTTTAATTTTTTAGGTTTTTCATAATATTTCCTAGGAGCAGTATAATGTAATGACAAAAAATAATTTACTAACAAAAAGAAAATATGCAAAATAAAAAAATAAAAATAATAATGATAAAATGAATATAATATGAAATTAAACAAACAATATCTAATATGAAGAGAACAACAGAATACTGCTTGGCTCTAAATACGTGAACTGTAGGTTTTTGTACAGCTGCTCAACCAACTCCAGTCACTGTAGCGTCTCGAGCACAATAATAAACAGCAGAGTCTTCAGTCTTCAGACTGTTCATCTGCAGATACAGCTGCTGTCTGCTGTTTTCTCTGGAGATGGTAAACCGGCCTTTAACTGACTGAGAGTAGTAGATGTAGCTACTGCTGTCACTGATAGTAGCAACCCACTCCAGTCCTTTTCCAGGAGCCTGTCTGACCCAGGCCATATAGTAGCTGCTGAATGTGAATCCAGAGGCTGTACAGGTCAATCTGTGGGACTCTCCAGGCCTTTTAACCACTGGTTCAGATTCTGTCAGAGTCTGACCATCAACACCTGTCAAGAGAAAAAAAACAGCACTGAGTGAAATAAGCTGGTGACACAAATAAAAGCTTGTGTCAGATTAAGATGAGTGTAAATGTTGACCTGCCCAGCAGATAGTTAAAAGCAGCAGTCCTGTCCTATAGTCCATCATGTTAAACTGTGTGTCCACTGTTCTCTGTCATCCTCTCTGCAGTCAGATAAGTAGAGGTGGAAGACATCTGAGCTTTGCATTGACTCCTCCTCACAGGGAGGAGAAAACTGTAGTTGATTGTGATGACTTACTATTTAGTGAAACTTTTGAGTCAGTGTTAAGGAGTTTTTTTCTCAAATCAGTTGAATTAAAGTTTATCTGACATTTTGTTTTAAATTTCTTTTGCACTAAATATCTGAGTATTAATACTACAAACACATCTGCCACATTATTTAAATAAAACCTCAAAATGTTTATTTTACTTCAGAAATTTGACACACTGATAAGGTTTATTATAATCAATTTAAACCTAATGAAAGAAATTTGTAACAATATAAATAATGTACAGTTTTCTTCTGATTAGAAAGATTAGCATTTTTAATCATTTCAAAACACCCACTGAGTCTTTTTTCTAAAATAGACATTTCACCTTTGTAATAATCTTCTGATACACCAAAATTCACTCTCTGATCAAATGTTTTTCTGTCTTTGCACTGACTCCTGCTATGAGAGAGAGAAAGTGTGTGTGTGTGTGTGTGTGTGCTGACAAGTCATAATCTATTCTATGATTTACATCAAAAGAAACTCTTCTTCACATAAACACAGTATTTAATTTGTGTATCAAATTAATATTTTGTAGTGAACATTTGAGGAAATGACATATTTATATCAGACAAACAGCTTCACATTTACACTCAGATCAGCGTCACATTTACTGTTTCAACCACATATGGTAGAACAGCAGAGTTGCAAAAAAGCTTGATCGAATGAAGCAGTTTCATTGAGATTATGAACTGAAATTTAATCTGTAAATGTGAAATGCAGAATGCAATGTTTTTTATGTCAGAGAAACAATTATTTTTCTCACCTGCCCAGTTAATAGATAGGACGAGAAAAACAACCAAATAATCAGGTCTGATCATTGTAAAAGCCAGTTGTCTCTGTCCAGTCTGCAGTGTGTGTCAGTGATTTATTCTCTGTCCTTCACTCTGCAACACAAATGTAGAGATGGAAGAGATCAGAGTTTTGCATTCAGTCCTCCTCAAAGAGAAATTCACCACCTCTCTGGAAAAATAAATGAGTTAAATATATACGTCATCATAATCTTACATAACAATTATGAAGATACTGTTCTAATTATTCCACCATAATGTTTGTTTATATTCAAATCAGACATATTTATTTACACTGCTCAGCAGCATTTGGTGGGACATTCATATACTGGATATAATGCAGAAATGCTGAAAAACACTCTCAACACCTGCTGTTAAAAATAAATAAGGGGAACATTATGAACAGGAAGTCACAAACCACAACATCATCTGTTGCTTTCATAGTGTGCATGTGTGTGTTTTTAGAGGAGCTGTCATACTCTCCTTAGTTAGTGTCATCTGACTTCTTATCTTCTACTGCCACCTGTAGGTCTTTGTGAAAAATGTTGTGTGGAGTTTTTGTAAAGCGGCTCTGCTTCCTTTAACCAGTGTGTGTGTTTGGCACAGTAATACACAGCAGAGTCCTCTGGCTTTAAGTTGGACAGTCTCAGATACACCATGCTGTTGCTATCATCTCTACTGATTTCTGCACGTCCTCTCACACTGCTGGCATAAGTGTTTCTGCTGGAAGAAGAGAAACCAACCCCGATCCATGTTCTGCCAGATCTGGGCCACCAACAAGCCATAGCATGGCCACAAGTCAGTCAAGGACGAACCAAATAAACCAGAACTGGCCCAAAACTGAGCCACAGGTCATTTTAATTCTGGCCTAAATCTGGTCCACGTTCCTTCGTGTCCACATGAGCCACATGTTGACAGTTATGGTCGCGTTTTGGCAATGCAGGGAGAGCACTAGAAAGACAAGGGAGTGGAAAACACAGAAATGCTGGGGAATCTGCTGGGCATGTACACAACAATACTTTGATTCAAGTACTTGAATTGTGTACTTTGTCTACAAAAAAAGATTAAAATGTTTAGAAGCTAATTCATGTCCTTTCTCAGCATGTATTATCAAATTAAATGTTGTGAGCTAAATTAATCAATTGTTCTGTTGTGGTTGACAAAGTTTTTGAATTACATTGTGGCAAAGCCATCAACAACCAACCAGGTACTGACATTTTTTTAAATGAATAAAAAAAGCCATCAGGTTATTTCATAATTATTTTATTGATCTTTATGTGAAAACAGTTGTTTAAATAAATATATATAATAATACGTATAATGCGTCAACTCCTGTCAGAGAGAAGCGAGAGCTCATTTGGTACCAGAGTATACTGCAGAAAATCAGTATTGAAACTGTTTTCAAATATTCAGTATCTGTATGTATCGACAACACTACTTCAGAGTATCATCTATAAAATTTAAGCAACAGAGCGTTTATGGTGTCAAGTCAGAAAAATGGATGCTCCTTTTTCTCATTTGAACATGTGAAATTTAACCCTTGAAAAATATGTATACCGTATGCTAGCATGTATAGTATATATGTATAATATTTCACTGCATAAAAACATTTTTAAGCGTTTTTATTATTTATTTATTTTATTTTATTTTTCTACATTTTCCTTGAAATATCAGAGATAGCAAGAGTTGCCCTTGAACTGCTAATATTATCTGCAAACTAGCTAAGCTAAGGTGTTGGCTAACATTAGCTAACAATTTGCTGACTCATCAGCTAACTCTAATATTATCTCATAACGCCCTGAAAAGTAGGCTCCAACTGAATATAGTAAGTATGCCAATTGCAAGTACAAAGACATATTTAACATTTAATTTAAAACTTACCGTGACTGTATTTCTGCAGTTTCCTTTCTTCTGACCGAGTCTTTTGTCCGCCATTTTTTTCGCGCTGCTACGAGTCTGATATGATTCGTTCAAAAAGCCCCGGAAACAAGCAAAACTCTCAGTAGCGCTCTACAGTAGATCAAACTACAACCACAGGTCAACTAAAGATCCATTGTAGTATTGGAAATATTTGATTTGAATAACAAAAGAAATAAATCTGTATCTGTAATAAATTAAGTCTATTCATGAGGTTTTTCTGTCTCAAAAGTAGAGTTTCAACTTGTTATGAGTGCAGCACAGCAGTTTTTATAGTGTGCTGATCTGTCATTCATTTACTCACTCTGTCTATTAGTGTTCATTAGCAGCCATTTTGGCTCATTTGCCATATCATAATGTGGACTTTGCCATATCTTTGCCAAAGGTCATTGCCCACATTTGTTTTACGATATGTGGGCCATTTTCACGATTTAACACATGGGTCACTTCAGGCTCACATCCATCATATCCGTGTCAGAAAGAGGCCAGCAGTGCTGCATCATTGCCTGAAGTGACAAACATCTGGATGCTATACAGTATGTGATGGAACGAGTGTCTTTTTTTACTTTTGTGGAAAGTGTCTACTTTTAGTCACAGGTTATACTCATCATTATGCCTTAAGAGACTCATATTATAAACTTACAGACGTTATTATTTTCATCATTTAGAAAAATGTATTTGTTTGATTTCAGCATCAGGACTGTGTAAAATTCAGAAAAAATAAACAATATATTTAATGTAAATTATTGAAATAAAAACATATTTGTGCAGAACTTAAAACAAAAACAAAAGATATACAATAAATTATAGAATATTCAATACAATAAATAATACTTGATGCTTAGACTCTATCAGCTCTAAATGATGAGTCCTGTAGGATTTTGTACAGCTGCTGTGACGATAATAACAACTGTGACTATTAATTAGTACAAATGTATGGCTTTTGCAGAAGTTTAATTTCACCAACCAATGAGCAACAAGTGATCTTTACTGTGTTTTTCTGTTTGTTTAGTGTTAATGATGATTATTTCTGATTATTTCTCATTTTTAAGACTTGATATAATGCAGAAAAAAGATTAATGTGATATTTACAGACAGAATGAAAAACAATATATACAAAAATAGAATCAACTGTAAGTACTGAAGAATATGTTGTATTTACAACCAAAACAATGAGTCCTGTAGGTGTTTTGTACAGCTGCTCAACCAACTCCAGTCACTGTGAGCTCTCGAGCACAATAATAAACAGCAGAGTCTTCAGTCTTCAGACTGTTCATCTGCAGATACAGCTGCTGTCTGCTGTTTTCTCTGGAGATGGTAAACCGGCCTTGAACTGACTGAGAGTAGTATTGGGTGCCAGTACTGTCACCACTGATGATGCAAGCAATCCACTCCAGTCCTTTTCCAGGAGCCTGTCTGATCCAGCTCATATGGGTAGCCACCTGAATGTTGAATCCAGAGGCTGTACAGGTCAATCTGTGGGACTCTCCAGGCCTTTTAACCACTGGTTCAGATTCTGTCAGAGTCTGACCATCAACACCTGTCAAGAGAAAAAAACAGCACTGAGTGAAATAAGCTGGTGACACAAATAAAAGCTTTGTCAGATTAAGATGAGTGTAAATGTTGACCTGCCCAGCAGATAGTTAAAAGCAGCAGTCCTGTCCTATAGTCCATCATGTTAAACTGTGTGTCCAGTCCTCCTTCTGTTCTCTGATTTATTCCTCAGAGAATCCTCATGTTTCAGTATGTTTAGATCAACAAGTTAACAAACACATTATTCAGATTATTATTCACAATCTATATCATGTAAAGATAAGATCATCAATATATAGTTTTGATTTTAAAAAAGAAAATGTTTTTCATCATGTTACCTTTGCTCAAAAACTGTTGAGTAATACAATTTTAATATATTTATATTAATATTATTATATTTAATTTTCAATATAAATCAATATATAAAGTTTTGATTTTAAAAAATGAAAATGAGAAAAAAAAACAATATATAAAGTTTTGATTTTTAACAGTGAAAAACATATATGTGGTTAATTGTAATACAATTTTAATATATTTATATTAATATTATTATATTTAATTTTCAATATAAAGTCAATTTGTGAAAAAAAAACTGAAACAATTTTAATATATTTATATTAATATTATTATATTTAATTTTCATATATGTGGTTAATTTCTCACATAAATATTGTGAGTCAAACAGAAACATTTTTGTCATTAACTCACATAAATAGGTCAAACACTTTGTTTCAAATGCCTCCACTGAACCTGACATAAATATTGTGAGTGTGTTAGAGTCAGGTGGATCACTGCCACACACGCAGCACCACACACACACACACACAATACAATTTTCACAAGAGGAGCACACAGCACACCACTGTCTTGGTCAGGACGGGAAAAAGAAAGACTGGCCGGACATAGGAGGTTCACATTTTAAGTTGGTCCTGCTGAGTTGGTCCTGCTATCCTCCGTCCATCACCGGCCACCACCTAGACAGAACACAAAAGGGGAGGACAGGGTGACAGCACCTCCCTCAGGCAGGGAGCGACAACAACACAAACACTCTGAAACACAAACTTATGACTTCGGGTCATAACAAACATGAGTTGGCAAAAATGAGTTTTTCCCCTTTGTTTCTGTGTTGGAGAGGAGTTCTGTGTTGGAGAGGAGTTAAAATTAGTTGGACAAAAAAAAAAAAATTTCCCCACAGAAAAATTGCAGGTGTGAAGGGGTTAACAAACACATTATTCAAGTTGGTTATTATTCACAGTCTATATTATGTGAGGAGAAAAACATATGTGGTTAATGTCTTTTAAAGTGGAGTTGTGAGCTGAAACAATTTTATCATTAACTCAAATATATATTGTGAGTCAGACAGAGAGGATACTTTTTTGAATGCCTCCACTATATATTTAATATTAGAATTGTATTTTTTGAACCGTGTTATTTTCTTGAACCGTGTTATTATGTTCTTTGTTTTTTTTTTCATTCATTGTCTTAACAGGAACCAATGAGTCCATTTTGATCATTATTTGACTTACACAGCAGAGTCAGGCTGTGTTGCAGTTTCTTCTTTTGATAACTGAAATACAGAATAAGAGGATGCTTCACATCTGCCTCACACAATAACAGATGGGAATATTATTAACCAGTGCATAGTTGTAGAAAAGCACATGTTTGGTAAAACAAGTTCATAAAAAAGAAGAAGTCACAAACCACAACCTCAGCTGGTGCTTTCACATTGTGTTTTTTCTCTGTATGTGTCGTTATGGTGCCTCCCTGGTTTGTCAAGTTTATACATTTGATCTTCTACTGTCCCCTGTTGGTGATTGTAAAAATAACATGTTTGAGGTTTTTGTAAAGCTGCTGTCTGCTGTCGCTTACTTAGATGAGTGTTGTGTTTCTTGAACAGTAACCTGTCCATAACCTGTCTACATTACATTTTAGTGATTTTTCATGACTGTACACCTGCTTACCACAGTATTATTGCTTCATTTTTTTGTACTATGATTTATTGATTAAATTATATTCCATTCCTATGTTTCAACATCTGCACTATTTCATGTGTTGTGTCTTAGGTTCTCAGTTTTACTGCATGATTTTCTTTTCATACATATTGTTTGAGCATTGTTGGAGGAGGGACAATGAAATAACTTGAACTTGAAATAACAGAGAGGACCACACAACTACAGCCGTCTGCTGCTCAACACAAAACACTCATTCTGAGGATATTTGTGATGTTTTCAAACCTTAGCAGCTGAAAACTTGTCCCTGTTATGACCCGGGGTCATAGTTCGTGTTTCTGTGTGTCTGTATCTTCCTCAGTGTGTGTTGTCTCTCCCTGCCTGAGGGAGGTGCTGTTTTCTTTGTCCTTGAACCTCATGTATCCATCCACCCAATCCACTCCAGAGCTTTCCCTGGCCTCTGTCGTATCCAGTGAATATTGTAGCTTGTCATGCTATAACCAGATATGATACACGACATCTTCACTTTCTCTCCAGGTCTTTTCACCTCAGAGGGAGACTGGTCCAGTTTGATCTCACTCCAAACTCCTGTAAATAAAGAAAGTTTATTCAAGAAACTTGTACATTGTTGATTGAACATTTATAGAAGAAATAAAGCAGAATTTATTTTCTCATCATTAATAGTAACCTACAAATAACAAACTCCAGATAATTGTATTTTCCATTCTGTGATAAACACTGTAGTTCAGTGCTCTCTGATCTCAGTGTTTCAGAAATATAGAAAACTGTCTTCAGTGTTCTGTCACAAGTTGCTGATGGTGTATTTATAGAGGAAAAGTTTGCATAGACCTCCCTCTACAAGTTTAAAAAGGGAACATGTGACACAGATACATTTTTATAAGTAAGGTGTCTCCACAACAGCAGAAATAAATATCAAAGTTATGTCAACAAAATTTTTGACTAAATGACGATGGTAACAACAGTTTTAGTTTTTACAATCACAATCTTGAACTTACGATGTAAACGTAAACAGCTTTTTGTTTTTTCCTTGGCCAAACAAGAAAGGGCAAATTTACATTTATTACACAAAAATGTAGTACCCAACAATTAAATCAAGAAAACATCAGATGCATCTTGGAAATCGAGCCTCTCTAAATGTCTTTTATACTGATGTCGGCTGTTGTGGAAGTTGAATGAAATCTACTCAGATAAATTAACAATAAATTAACTGTTTCTGCAAGTAACATAAATTGTCTCTACCATTCAGTAAATTCAATAAAAACTCATTTGCATCAACTCATCAAAACACCAAATGAGCAAATATCTTTTGGAAGAACAGTGTTCATCCCTCCAGTAGAGTTCAGACAAGCCCAGTGAGCACTGAAGCTGTTAGAGTAAAAGTCCCCCAAAGTAAGACACTTTGTAGTGGGTTTTTCCTTTCTCACCTGTCTGTATATAAACTTATTAACTCTTTCGTATAACACACCTAACATACATACACAACATAAAAGAGCCTCACCATGCTTGGCTGTCAATGTTATTCATTACCAAAGTGAGCCATTTTTTGACCACCGATTTGAGTTTAATCTGTGGAATGAGAAGCATTAACACGGTATACAACATAAAAATTTTCTCCTGAGGGGGTTTATGCTTTACTTAAGGTGTGTTTTACAAGTGTATATTGTAAATTTTTAATACTCAGATTGTTCTTCGGCCCTTATATGGATAAGGATATATGGATTCAAAATATCCAATTTAACATATTGACGTAATATTAATATAATAAAAATACTGCTTGGTCTAAACCAGTTCCTATAAATATGAGTCCTGTAGCCAAATAAAGATCATTTGACAGATCACCGCTCCGTCTCCTGGGTGCACCCACCTGACAATATATGATTCTGATATGATTCTCTCACAAATGGTTTAAATGAAACTACAGTCTGTGTTGGAAAGATTTTCATTACATTTGTAGACAAGAGAGTTTCCTTTAAGTAACAGAGGAGAAAGAAACTTGGACACTGACTGCCCCTCTAGGTGACTTTGTAAAATAAACTGCAACATTATTTTTCACTCATATTATGATTCAGTTTAGATTCCACATCATTTACAGACATTATTGTGTCTTAATTTGTAAAAAAAAATATATAGTATTTGTTGTAGTTTAATTTCAGCAAGTAGATTGTGATTTTTGGCGATTGCATTTGGACCTTTTTAAAAATATTCAGTGTTGTACAAAAAATAATAAAACATATGTAGAACATAAATATGAATATAAATATAGATATAAGATATTAATATTATGTAATATAAAATACTATCAAAGGATCTAAATGACTCCAGCAACCTAAAAGATGAGTCCTGTAGGTTTTTGTACAGCTGCTCAACCAACTCCAGTCACTGTGAGTCTCGAGCACAATAATAAACAGCAGAGTCTTCAGTCTTCAGACTGTTCATCTGCAGATACACCTGCTGTCTGCTGTTTTCTCTGGAGATGGTAAACCGGCCTTGGACTGACTGAGAGTAGATTTGTTTGCTACCACTGTCACTGATAGATTAAAGCGATCCACTCCAGTCCTTTTCCAGGAGCCTGTCTGATCCAGCCCATATAGGAGCTGCTGAATGTCAAATCCAGAGGCTGTACAGGTCAATCTGTGGGACTCTCCAGGCCTTTTAACCACTGGTTCAGATTCTGTCAGAGTCTGACCATCAACACCTGTCAAGAGAAAAAACAGCACTGAGTGAAATAAACTGTTGGTGACACAAATAAAAGCTTTGTCAGATTAAGATGAGTGTAAATGTTGACCTGCCCAGCAGATAGTTAAAAGCAGCAGTCCTGTCCTATAGTCCATCATGTTAAACTGTGTGTCCACTGTTCTCTGTCATCCTCTCTGCAGTCAGATAAGTAGAGGTGGAAGACATCTGAGCTTTGCATTGACTCCTCCTCACAGGGAGGAGAAAACTATAGTTGATTGTGATGACTTACTATTTAGTGAAACTTTTGAGTCAGTGTTAAGGAGTTTTTTTCTCCAAATCAGTTGAATTAAAGTTTATTTGACATGTTTTAATTTCTTTTGCATTAAATATCTGAGTATTAATACTACAAACACATCTGCCACATTATTTAAATAAAACCTCAAAATGTTTATTTCACTTCAGAAATTTGACACACTGATAAGGTTTATTAAAATAAATTTAAACCTAATGAAAGAAATTTGTAACAATATAAATAATGTACAGTTTCCATCTTCTGATTAGAAAGATTAGCATTTCTAATCATTTCATAACACCCACTGAGTCTTTTTCTAAAATAGACATTGTCACCTTCTGTTATCTTAATGTACTCTCCAAAGTTCACTCTGTGATCAAATGTTTTTCTGTCTTTCTTTTTATTCAGTGGTGAATATCATTTATGGTTCTGTTTGTTCTTATGAATGTGGCATTTGTAATTTCGAATTTGTGTTTACAGTTTATTAGAAAATTAAAGTAATCCATTGACGACCAAAGCACGACCAAAGTTTTATGCATTTGTTGAGAAAGTTGAGAAAGCCCAGAGATCACACGTTGTTGTTTGTTTGTTGTCTGTGGATTGTTGTTTGTTTTTGGAGGATTTTGTGCAGCTGCTCCACTGTCTTCAGTCACTGTGTCTACTTCGAGCACAGAAGTAAACAGCAGACATCTTCTGCTGTCAGGCTCTCGACCTCGAGGTACTGAGTGCTGCTGGACACATCTTGAGTAAAACTGAAACGACTTTGAAAGGAGCTGGCATCAGCTAGGAGAGCTCGTATGTGTATTTATCCACCCAATCCACTCCAGTCCTTGTCCCTGGCCTCTGTCGTATCCAGTTGATGCTGAGTTTGCTATGCTAAACCAGGGCTATGATACATGAGCGAGTCTTCACTTTCTCTGCAGGTCTGTTTCACCCTCAGAGGGAGCACTGGTCCAGTTTGATCTTACTCCAAACTCCTGTAAATAAAGAAATCATGATCATCATCCATCAAAGATAGAACATACTAAATGCCTAAACTGAACTATGTGATTTTTTTCTTACCATGAATAGCAACTGCAACTACAAATGAATAAACTCCAGTGCAATCATAATTTTCATTCTATCACAAACTCTGCAATTCAGGGTTATCCTAAACAAAGTCTTTCTGTGACTTTACTTTGGTCAATAACTCTCCACCTAAACATGATTTGACAGTTACTGTTTTTGTGTTTATAAAGAAGGAGGGGTTTGCATCAGACCTCCACTCTACAGGTTTAAAATGAAAAACAGATGGACTTAAACTGCAGCTTGTGTTGTGAGTATTCAGTCTTCAGATTTTAACTTCAGATTTTAACAAGAGAAAAACACTTTGTTAACAAGAGAAAAAATTAAATCTGGAGGTTAAAATTGTATCACAAAATCACAAACATAATGCATTTTTTAAAATGTTGAAAATGAAAATAAATTACAAGTTACAGGTATTTCAGTACATAGCACAAGTATCCCACTGAATGAAACAAGACACTCTTTTACATCTTTGTCAAAACATTACTCCTCAGAAAAAAACAGTCCCTACTAAAGCATCATTTTTTTAAGAAACTGTTAAATCCCTCCAACACCCTCCATTATTTCGACAGCAACCTCCTGTCACCAGGTCACCACATTTTTTAATATCTGAGACTTATATACTGAGGTATGTTTGCACTTGTGTGTTTAAGGTTTTTAGGTCTTTTAATTTTGTTAATATTCAATTTATTCAAGAGGAATGTAGGTTAGAAATAAATTCAATGCACAGTAAAATTTGAACATCAACCATAAATATTTAATCAGTCTCAACTCTGTCTAGTCTGGCCACAAACAGTGAAAAAGAACACAGGAAGAGAATCAAAGCTTCATTGTACTGCAACATTCATTTGTACCATGTCCACTTAAGAGTCACTTTGTGTTTTGATATAGTTAATGCAGATCTGAAACAGCTCTGCTCTGAAATATACTCAGGAGAACAATTTATTGGATTAAATTTCTCAATCAGTGAAGTCTATTGTAGTATGAGCACTTCCTAAAATGTGCCCATATTTACCAAAACCCAAGTGGTGACAAATCATTTTTCTTTAACACAGTGAACCATTTTACTAAAACTGATTTGATATTTGGAAAGAATATTTTGTTCAGGAATATTGGAAATAAATATTAATTCAATATTAATTATGAATTAATTGATATTGAGGCGACTGTATGTTCCCTGTGGTAGTGACCAAAGAGAGGAAGTAGTTTTTGTGTGACTCCCCTATTATAGGCAGATGATCCTATACAGAAATGTGACTTAGCTTAGAGACAGTAAAAAACTGTACATGGTGATGGTCAGACGTTGACCTGGCTGCACAGTCACAGAGGCTGGCTGTGTCAACTGTTCACACTTCACACCTGTTGAAAAAAGAAAATGTTTTGTCACAAATGATCAAGTTCTGTTACAAAAGAAGAAGTGTTGACTTTGACAAATCCAGAGAGACTCACAGGATCCAGCTGCCAACAGCAGCAGCAGAGCTACAGAAAACATGGTTTATGTTGAAAGTGACGTGCTGTGAACTCCACTGACAGCCTGATGGGAAGTTTTTATAGCTGAGTAACAAGGAAGCTCACTGAGTTTGCATACAATCAAACACATGAAGCATCAATGTTGGTCTAACAGGAACCAATAGAAGAGTCTGTTCAGTGTTTTTATATCTGCAGAGTGAAAACATGCCTGCAAATCTCCTCTGTTTTACATGTGATATTTTAATTTCATTACACACTCAATTGTAACATTTAGAAAATGTTTCTATATTTACAGAAATGAACCTATGGTTAACTTTAGTTTTTACTGTAAAATATTAATGCTTAAATGTGTTGAACTGACAACAATTCAACATTCAGGCATTCTCAATGTTTTTTATTTCCAACAAAGACAATACTCATTATTACTGTTCTTAATGTGAATTTTAACATGAATTACTGATGATATGAAACATATTCATTAAAATCAGTATAACATTAACAATGATTACATGCACCCATCGAAACAAGTTGAACAAACACCAATAATTTTGCTTTCTATATGTCATATTTATTGTGTGTTTATCATGTTTTCAAATGATTTAAACTCATGATGAGAGATAATTAACTTTCACCACCTCATACATAACATTCATGATTAACTTTGATGGAATAAACACACCTTTCTTTCCACTGAAGAATTTTTTTAAATTAATTTATTTGCATTCTTATTGTACATTCTGACTGTATGTTCTGCAAACTGAAATACAGCGACAGCAGCCAGGATCATGTAAAAAGTATGAAAACTGAAGTCTGATGCTGCTGGTTTGCAGGTTTTTATTAAGAGTTTTAATGATTTTAGTGTTTCAGATGTTTGAAGACACAAACATACAGAGAAACTTGGAGCCTCGAGAGGAAAACTGATGAATCTGAAAAGTGATAAAATACAAAAACTACATCAGAGTCTCAAGTGTAAGTCAGTTAAGATCAATGAGATCAGCAGACCTGAGTGTCTTCTTTTAGTAACAGAGGAGAGAGAAACTCGACACTGACTGTCCTCTAGTGAAGTTTTACAAGTGTGTATTGTATATTTTTAATACTTTAATTTCAACAGTCAGATTGTTCTTTGGCCCTTATATGGATAAGTGAACTTATTTTAGTTTTATGTGTTTCATAAAATTTCTCAGGAACAGTATAATGTAAAGATGACTATTAATTTCCTATTAAAAAGAAAATATTTAATTCAAAATATACAGTTTTAAACAACATATTGAAGTAATATTCCTCCAGTTCCTCCTCACAGGGAGGAACTGGATTTGACTTAGATATTTTGGTCAAACTGAAGAATGAATGTTTATGTTATTTATATTTTGTATATGAGTCATTCCTCCAGCATGTTTCAATATAATTCATTCAGTGGGTTGACAAACACATTATTTAAGTTAGTTATGAATCAGTCTGCATCATGTAAGACAATGTTTGATCAATTTGTTCCATTTTATTGGGAAAACAAATTACCCCTCAACAAATGCTGTTTATTATGTAGTATGCTTTATTTTCTAACCAAATGTTCATAAGTCATATCATCTTAGAAAACTAGGTTTTACATTGATTCATCATTAGAGGACACACTTACAGATAGACTAATAGATATACTATATTGATCCTGTGAGAGAAATTGTCTTGTTACAGAAGCAGCACAATCAACAGTACAATAAGGATAATAAATTGAAAGCATAGTTGCAAGCATACATGCAGACTAAATCCTTGAATATAATAATAAAATGAAAAGTTAAAAGTAAGAACAGGTGTGCAAAAAAGGCAGTGAATAATGTATACAATACATGTTTGATGTATGTACAGATGATAGTGCAGCAGTGTGTTCATCTGTCACACAGGGTGAACTTGTTGTACTGTGTTCATGGTGAACAGTAGGAATGATTTCCTAAAATGTTCTTTATGTCAGTGGAGCTGAATGACTGTAGGAAAAAGAGCTCTGCTGTTTTTGTAGTGTCGTGCAGTGGGTGTGATGGATTGTCCATGATGGAGAGCAGGTTATCCCGTACCTTTCACTGACTCAAAGGTCTTCCAGTTTTGACCGTGCAGATTCCTGCCCATCACTAATACACCCCACCACCGTGGAGTCATCAGAGAACTTGTGCAGGTGGCGTGACTCAGAGTTATGCAGGAAGTTTGAGGTGTACAGAGTAAACAGGAACCTGTCTGACAGACGGTCAGTGATCCAGGAGACCGCAGACATGCCCCCCATCCTAAACAGCTTCTCCCTCAGTAGAAGTGGTTGGATGGTATTAAAGGCACTGGAAAAGATCAACAAACATGATCCTTACAATGACACTCCTACCATCCAGGTGAGAGTAAGCAGGCTGCAGCAGGTAGATGACAGCATCACCCACATGAGGCTGATGAGCACACTGAGGAAGGTCTAGAGCAGGTTTCACCTGTGGTGAAAAAATGACGACGAAAAGTTTCTTTTTAGAGGAAGAATGTTTTGAAAATGCAGTTGTGAGGTTAAAAAAATGTCATAAAGTTGGTCAGAAAAATAACATATTTTGGAAAATGCCTCCACTGTGAAAATGTTGAATTATTAAGATTATATACCAAAATGAACAATGTTTTTTATTCATTTCACTTTTTCATTGCTAAATTTGTCATGTTGCCTTTAACAGTGAACTGGTGTTGAAATCATTTGTGGTCTGAGGGCTCCTCCTCTGGTGGCTTCATGTTACAAGTGTTCAGGCACTGAGGGGTTTTTGTTCAGGTCTACTGACTCTTTGTGTTATTGTGTCTCTCTGGCACAGTAATACACAGCAGAGTCTTCAGGCTGCACATTCTGTCCGTTTAGAGTCACTGTGCTCTCGACCTCGAGGTATTGAGTGTCAGCGTCCCTGTATGTTTTCCCCTGTGTTTTTTCCCCCTCTCTCCCCCCGTCTGTCTTTGCCTGTCTTGTTGCTGAGGAAGATGAGGACGTTACGTCAATTCAGCCATCACCACACCTGGCCTGATCTTCACACCTACGAGTCATCAGCGATCAAGCCACCTACTCCCTGCTGTATTTAAACACCAGCTCCTTCCTCCACTCTCCACCAGACTGTCTGTTATCCTAGCTCAGTAACATTGTGGCTGTTGTTGCTTTGGTTTTGCTTTAAGCCTAACCCTGTCTTTGTCTCCCGGAACTCCTGGATTGCTACTCCTGTCTGCCTGTTTCCCCTTGTTTTCCTCCTGGCCTCGTCCCACCCTCTTCTGCCTCGTTCCGGTCCTGCCTGCTCAGAAGCAGCCCTGTTACACTCTCGTCAATCCTGCCGGCCTCGTTCCTGCTCAGCTTGCCTCACGCCAGCTCAGTCAGTGGAAATCACTCATTGGCCACAAATCTCAGTTATCATTTACCTGCTTACTTGTTTATTAAAAGACCTTTTGTTTGAACCCTACTTTGTTCTGTGTCCTGATGTGTTGCTGTGTCTGCATTCTGGGGTCTCAATCCTGCCTGAAATCATAACACTGAGTGCTGCTGGACACATCTTGAGAAAAACTGAGATGACTCTGAAAGGAGCTGCCATAGATGGCAGAGCTCCAATCTGTATCTATCCACTCAATCCACTCCAGAGTTTTTCCTGGCCTCTGTTGTATCCAGTGAGTATTGTAGCTTGTTCTGACATAACCAGATATGATACATTCACTTTCTCACCTCAGAGGGAGATTGGTCCAGTTTGTTCTCACTTCAAACTCCTGAAAGTATAGGAATTTGATCATTATATGACAAAATGGAAAATATTAAACATTAAAATTGTGGGGGGGGTTTTCCATGAAAAGCAGTAGCAAAAAATAAAATCCAAGCAATCACATTTTTCATTCTAAATCAAACTCTGCAATTCAGGATTTTCTAAACAGTCTTTCTGTGTGACTATATTTTCTATAACTTTCCTCCTTAAATGATTTGACATATTTGTTTTTGTGTTTATAAAGAAGGAGAGGTTTGCATATACCTCCCTCTGCAGGTTTAAAAATGAAAAACAGATGGACTTCAACTGCTGCTTGTGTTGAGTATTCAGATTTTAAGATTCAGTACAAAGCACAAGTATCCTACTGAACGAAAAAGAACATAGCCTTTTTAGATCTTCTCAAAACATTACTCCTCGGGGAAAAAAATCCTTTCCTCTCCTCACACTCTGGTCATCTCAGTAGTTTCGTCCACCTTGACTTCAGTTCAGCTTTTGAAACTATCACTGACACCATCCTTCTCTCTCGTACTGTCCTCTCCTGGCTCAAGTCAATTTCTACGTCGATGATGTTCACCTCTACATTTCCACAGTTGCCTCATCAAATCTGACTCATGGATGCAAGCCTACTAAAACTGCTTCACTGTCTCCCACACTACACATCTGCAAGCTTGGAGTAATCTTTGACAACTGCTGCTTTAACTACTGCTAAAGTAGATTTTATGGTGCAAACTTCAAAGTCCTTAATAGACTGCAGTACATCAAGAATGTAGCTGTTCCCCTCCACACTCACTCTGTCTCCTGAGACCACATTACACTTATTTCAACAATAAAACTAAAATTCCTTCTTCATTCACAAAGCCCTCCATGACCAGGACCCCTTATATCTTACAAAGTTAAACTGTCACAATTCTTCCAACACCCTCCGTTCTTTTGACACCAACCTCCTGTCACCAAACTTTTTTTAATATTTGAACTTTTATATTTGTATATGGTATTTTGCACTGGTATGTTTAAGTTTCGGTCACTTAACGGTGTGAATGAGTATTTTGCAATTAGTTCTACAAATAAAATGCACTTTTAAAGAATATTCCCAGGTTCATGTTCATTTTAATTTTAGTTATGTAGGTTAGAAATAAATTCAATATCCAGTAAAATTTGGATATCAAACATAAATATTTAATCAGTCTCAACTCTGTCTAGTAGGCCACAAACAGTGAAAAAGGAAGAGAATAAAAGCTTATTAGAGTAAATTGTATCAACATTTATTTATACCATGTCCACTTAAAGTACTTTGATATAGTTAATGCAAATTGAAAGAGCTCTGCTGCTGAAATATTCATTATCAGGAGAACAATTTATCTTGATGAAATAGCTTAATGTTGAATTTATTTAATGAGACTCCCTAAAATGTGCCCATATTTACCAAAAGGAAGTGGCGACAAAGCATTTTCATTTTGCACTGAACCATTTTACTTCCACTGATCTGGTATTTGGAAAGAATAATTTTGTTCATGAATAATGAAAAGAAATATGAAATGAAATCAAGTGGCATTGAGACGACTGAATGATCCCTGTGGTGGTGACAAAAAGAGGAAGTAGTTTTTGTACGACTCTCCTGTTATTGTCTCTCACTGTGTCTCTCTGGCACAGTAATACACAGCAGAGTCTTCAGGCTGCACATTCTGTCCGTTTAGAGTCACTGTGTTGCTGGAAGAGTCTAAGTCGATACTGAACTTGTTCTTCAGTGATTCTTTGTAGTCTGAGCCTCCAGTAGATTTCCACCCAATCCACTCCAGTCATTTTCCTGCAGGCTGTCTGATCCAAGCTGTGTAGTAGCTGTCCAAAGAATAAGAGACCTGACAGGTGATGGTCAGACGTTGACCTGGCTGCACAGTCACAGAGGCTGGCTGTGTCAACTGTTCACACTTCACACCTGTTGAAAAAAGAAAATGTTTTGTCACAAATGATCAAGTTCTGTTAAAAAAGAAGAAGTGTTGACTTTGACAAATCCAGAGAGACTCACATCCAGCTGCCAACAGCAGCAGCAGAGCTACAGAAAACATGGTTTATGTTGAAAGTGACGTGCTGTGAACTCCACTGACAGCCTGATGGGAAGTTTTTATAGCTGAGTAACAAGGAAGCTCACTGAGTTTGCATACAATCAAACACATGAAGCATCAATGTTGGTCTAACAGGAACCAATAGAAGAGTCTGTTCAGTGTTTTTATATCTGCAGAGTGAAAACATGCCTGCAAACATCCTCTGTTTTACATGTGATATTTTAATTTCATTACACACTCAATTGCAACATTTAGAAAATGTCTGCATTCACAGAAATGGTTAACTTAGTTTTTACTGTCAAATATTAATGCTTAAATGTGTTGAACTGACAACAATTCAACATTCAGGCATTCTCAATGTTTTTTTATTTCCAACAAAGACAATACTCATTATTACTGTTCTTAATGTGAATTTTAAAATGAATTACTGATGATATGAAACATATTCATTAAAATCAGTATAACATTAACAATGATTACATGCACCCATCGAAACAAGTTGAACAAACACCAATAATTTTGCTTTCTATATGTCATATTTACTGTGTGTTTATCATGTTTTAAAATGATTTAAACTCATTTTAAACTCATGATGTGAGATAATTAACTTTCACCACCTCATACATAACATTCATGATTAACTTTGATGGAATAAACACACCTCTCTTTCCACTGAAGAATTTTTTTAAATTAATTTATTTGCATTCTTATTGTACATACTGACTGTATTTTCTGCAAACTCAAATACAGCGACAGCAGCCAGGATCATGTAAATAGTATGAAAACTGAAGTCTGATGCTGCTGGTTTGCAGGTTCTGTATTAAACGTTTTAATGGTTTTCAGTGTTTCAGATGTTTGAAAACAAAGACATACAGAGAAAGTTGGAGCCTCGAGAGGAAAACTGATGAATCTGAAAAGTGATAAAATACAAAAACTACATCAGAGTCTCAAGTGTGAGTCAGTTAAGATCAATGAGATCAGCAGACCTGAGTGTCTTCTTTTAGTAACAGAGGAGAGAGAAACTCGACACTGACTGTCCTCTACTGATTTTAAAATGGAAGTTTTACAAGTGTATATTGTATATTTTTAATACTTTAATTTCAACAGTCACATTGTTCTTCAGCCCTTATATGGATAAGTGAACTTATTTTAGTTTTATGTGTTTCATAAAATTTCTCAGGAACAGTATAATGTAAAGATGACTATTAATTTCCTATTAAAAAGAAAATATTTAATTCAAAATATACTATTTTAAACAAACATATTGAAGTAATATTAATAAAATAAAAATACTGCTTGGTCTAATCCAGCTACAAATATGAGTCCTGTAGGATTTTGACAGATCACCGCTCCGTCTCAGTGCACCGCTCAGAAATGGTTTAAATGAAACTACAGTCTGTGTTGGAAAGATTTCATTACATTTGTAGACAAGAGAGTTTCCTTTAAGTAACAGAGGAGAAAGAAACTTGACACCGACTGGCCTCTAGTGACTTTGTAAAAGAAACTGCAACATTATTTTTCACTCATATTATGATTCAATTTAGATTCCACATCATTTATAATTAAATTTGTAAAAATATATAGTATTTGTTGTAGTTCAGTTTCAGCAACTACATTGTGTTTTTTGGCTATTGCATTTAAACCTTTTAGAAATATTCAGTTTTGTACAAAAAATAAAAAATATATA